>JAVRBK010000055.1:0-48890 GCA_036250285.1 Pyrocoelia pectoralis | reverse complement strand
TTTCGTATAAGGACCAACTTTAAGCTTTCATTACTGCGTGACTAACTTCTCTTAAAAGTAATAAAACATAATATATACAGTAGTGAAAGAGTAAATTTCGTATAAGGAAATTTAATCTTTCATACTGCGCGAATAAACTTAAAAGTAATAAAACATAATATATACAGTAGTGAAAGAGTAAATTTCGTATAAGGAAATTTAATCTTTCATACTGCGCGAATAACTTAAAAGTAATAAAACATAATATATACAGTAGTGAAAGAGTAAATTTCGTATAAGGAAATTTAATCTTTCATACTGCGCGAATAAACTTAAAAGTAATAAAACATAATATATACAGTAGTGAAAGAGTAAATTTCGTATAAGGAAATTTAATCTTTCATACTGCGCGAATAAACTTAAAAGTAATAAAACATAATATATACAGTAGTGAAAGAGTAAATTTCGTATAAGGAAATTTAATCTTTCATACTGCGCGAATAAACTTAAAAGTAATAAAACATAATATATACAGTAGTGAAAGAGTAAATTTCGTATAAGGAAATTTAATCTTTCATACTGCTCGAATAAACTTAAAAGTAATAAAACATAATATATACAGTAGTGAAAGAGTAAATTTCGTATAAGGAAATTTAATCTTTCATACTGCTCGAATAAACTTAAAAGTAATAAAACATAATATATACAGTAGTGAAAGAGTAAATTTCGTATAAGGAAATTTAATCTTTCATACTGCTCGAATAAACTTAAAAGTAATAAAACATAATATATACAGTAGTGAAAGAGTAAATTTCGTATAAGGAAATTTAATCTTTCATACTGCTCGAATAAACTTAAAAGTAATAAAACATAATATATACAGTAGTGAAAGAGTAAATTTCGTATAAGGAAATTTAATCTTTCATACTGCTCGAATAAACTTAAAAGTAATAAAACATAATATATACAGTAGTGAAAGAGTAAATTTCGTATAAGGAAATTTAATCTTTCATACTGCTCGAATAAACTTAAAAGTAATAAAACATAATATATACAGTAGTGAAAGAGTAAATTTCGTATAAGGAAATTTAATCTTTCATACTGCTCGAATAAACTTAAAAGTAATAAAACATAATATATACAGTAGTGAAAGAGTAAATTTCGTATAAGGAAATTTAATCTTTCATACTGCTCGAATAAACTTAAAAGTAATAAAACATAATATATACAGTAGTGAAAGAGTAAATTTCGTATAAGGAAATTTAATCTTTCATACTGCTCGAATAAACTTAAAAGTAATAAAACATAATATATACAGTAGTGAAAGAGTAAATTTCGTATAAGGAAATTTAATCTTTCATACTGCTCGAATAAACTTAAAAGTAATAAAACATAATATATACAGTAGTGAAAGAGTAAATTTCGTATAAGGAAATTTAATCTTTCATACTGCTCGAATAAACTTAAAAGTAATAAAACATAATATATACAGTAGTGAAAGAGTAAATTTCGTATAAGGAAATTTAATCTTTCATACTGCTCGAATAAACTTAAAAGTAATAAAACATAATATATACAGTAGTGAAAGAGTAAATTTCGTATAAGGAAATTTAATCTTTCATACTGCTCGAATAAACTTAAAAGTAATAAACTTAAAAGTAATAAAACATAATATATACAGTAGTGAAAGAGTAAATTTCGTATAAGGAAATTTAATCTTTCATACTGCTCGAATAAACTTAAAAGTAATAAAACATAATATATACAGTAGTGAAAGAGTAAATTTCGTATAAGGAAATTTAATCTTTCATACTGCTCGAATAAACTTAAAAGTAATAAAACATAATATATACAGTAGTGAAAGAGTAAATTTCGTATAAGGAAATTTAATCTTTCATACTGCTCGAATAAACTTAAAAGTAATAAAACATAATATATACAGTAGTGAAAGAGTAAATTTCGTATAAGGAAATTTAATCTTTCATACTGCTCGAATAAACTTAAAAGTAATAAAACATAATATATACAGTAGTGAAAGAGTAAATTTCGTATAAGGAAATTTAATCTTTCATACTGCTCGAATAAACTTAAAAGTAATAAAACATAATATATACAGTAGTGAAAGAGTAAATTTCGTATAAGGAAATTTAATCTTTCATACTGCTCGAATAAACTTAAAAGTAATAAAACATAATATATACAGTAGTGAAAGAGTAAATTTCGTATAAGGAAATTTAATCTTTCATACTGCTCGAATAAACTTAAAAGTAATAAAACATAATATATACAGTAGTGAAAGAGTAAATTTCGTATAAGGAAATTTAATCTTTCATACTGCTCGAATAAACTTAAAAGTAATAAAACATAATATATACAGTAGTGAAAGAGTAAATTTCGTATAAGGAAATTTAATCTTTCATACTGCTCGAATAAACTTAAAAGTAATAAAACATAATATATACAGTAGTGAAAGAGTAAATTTCGTATAAGGAAATTTAATCTTTCATACTGCTCGAATAAACTTAAAAGTAATAAAACATAATATATACAGTAGTGAAAGAGTAAATTTCGTATAAGGAAATTTAATCTTTCATACTGCTCGAATAAACTTAAAAGTAATAAAACATAATATATACAGTAGTGAAAGAGTAAATTTCGTATAAGGAAATTTAATCTTTCATACTGCTCGAATAAACTTAAAAGTAATAAAACATAATATATACAGTAGTGAAAGAGTAAATTTCGTATAAGGAAATTTAATCTTTCATACTGCTCGAATAAACTTAAAAGTAATAAAACATAATATATACAGTAGTGAAAGAGTAAATTTCGTATAAGGAAATTTAATCTTTCATACTGCTCGAATAAACTTAAAAGTAATAAAACATAATATATACAGTAGTGAAAGAGTAAATTTCGTATAAGGAAATTTAATCTTTCATACTGCTCGAATAAACTTAAAAGTAATAAAACATAATATATACAGTAGTGAAAGAGTAAATTTCGTATAAGGAAATTTAATCTTTCATACTGCTCGAATAAACTTAAAAGTAATAAAACATAATATATACAGTAGTGAAAGAGTAAATTTCGTATAAGGAAATTTAATCTTTCATACTGCTCGAATAAACTTAAAAGTAATAAAACATAATATATACAGTAGTGAAAGAGTAAATTTCGTATAAGGAAATTTAATCTTTCATACTGCTCGAATAAACTTAAAAGTAATAAACATAATATATACAGTAGTGAAAGAGTAAATTTCGTATAAGGAAATTTAATCTTTCATACTGCTCGAATAAACTTAAAAGTAATAAAACATAATATATACAGTAGTGAAAGAGTAAATTTCGTATAAGGAAATTTAATCTTTCATACTGCTCGAATAAACTTAAAAGTAATAAAACATAATATATACAGTAGTGAAAGAGTAAATTTCGTATAAGGAAATTTAATCTTTCATACTGCTCGAATAAACTTAAAAGTAATAAAACATAATATATACAGTAGTGAAAGAGTAAATTTCGTATAAGGAAATTTAATCTTTCATACTGCTCGAATAAACTTAAAAGTAATAAAACATAATATATACAGTAGTGAAAGAGTAAATTTCGTATAAGGAAATTTAATCTTTCATACTGCTCGAATAAACTTAAAAGTAATAAAACATAATATATACAGTAGTGAAAGAGTAAATTTCGTATAAGGAAATTTAATCTTTCATACTGCTCGAATAAACTTAAAAGTAATAAAACATAATATATACAGTAGTGAAAGAGTAAATTTCGTATAAGGAAATTTAATCTTTCATACTGCGCGAATAAACTTAAAAGTAATAAAACATAATATATACAGTAGTGAAAGAGTAAATTTCGTATAAGGAAATTTAATCTTTCATACTGCGCGAATAAACTTAAAAGTAATAAAACATAATATATACAGTAGTGAAAGAGTAAATTTCGTATAAGGAAATTTAATCTTTCATACTGCGCGAATAAACTTAAAAGTAATAAAACATAATATATACAGTAGTGAAAGAGTAAATTTCGTATAAGGAAATTTAATCTTTCATACTGCTCGAATAAACTTAAAAGTAATAAAACATAATATATACAGTAGTGAAAGAGTAAATTTCGTATAAGGAAATTTAATCTTTCATACTGCGCGAATAAACTTAAAAGTAATAAAACATAATATATACAGTAGTGAAAGAGTAAATTTCGTATAAGGAAATTTAATCTTTCATACTGCTCGAATAAACTTAAAAGTAATAAAACATAATATATACAGTAGTGAAAGAGTAAATTTCGTATAAGGAAATTTAATCTTTCATACTGCTCGAATAAACTTAAAAGTAATAAAACATAATATATACAGTAGTGAAAGAGTAAATTTCGTATAAGGAAATTTAATCTTTCATACTGCTCGAATAAACTTAAAAGTAATAAAACATAATATATACAGTAGTGAAAGAGTAAATTTCGTATAAGGAAATTTAATCTTTCATACTGCTCGAATAAACTTAAAAGTAATAAAACATAATATATACAGTAGTGAAAGAGTAAATTTCGTATAAGGAAATTTAATCTTTCATACTGCTCGAATAAACTTAAAAGTAATAAAACATAATATATACAGTAGTGAAAGAGTAAATTTCGTATAAGGAAATTTAATCTTTCATACTGCTCGAATAAACTTAAAAGTAATAAAACATAATATATACAGTAGTGAAAGAGTAAATTTCGTATAAGGAAATTTAATCTTTCATACTGCTCGAATAAACTTAAAAGTAATAAAACATAATATATACAGTAGTGAAAGAGTAAATTTCGTATAAGGAAATTTAATCTTTCATACTGCTCGAATAAACTTAAAAGTAATAAAACATAATATATACAGTAGTGAAAGAGTAAATTTCGTATAAGGAAATTTAATCTTTCATACTGCTCGAATAAACTTAAAAGTAATAAAACATAATATATACAGTAGTGAAAGAGTAAATTTCGTATAAGGAAATTTAATCTTTCATACTGCTCGAATAAACTTAAAAGTAATAAAACATAATATATACAGTAGTGAAAGAGTAAATTTCGTATAAGGAAATTTAATCTTTCATACTGCTCGAATAAACTTAAAAGTAATAAAACATAATATATACAGTAGTGAAAGAGTAAATTTCGTATAAGGAAATTTAATCTTTCATACTGCTCGAATAAACTTAAAAGTAATAAAACATAATATATACAGTAGTGAAAGAGTAAATTTCGTATAAGGAAATTTAATCTTTCATACTGCTCGAATAAACTTAAAAGTAATAAAACATAATATATACAGTAGTGAAAGAGTAAATTTCGTATAAGGAAATTTAATCTTTCATACTGCTCGAATAAACTTAAAAGTAATAAAACATAATATATACAGTAGTGAAAGAGTAAATTTCGTATAAGGAAATTTAATCTTTCATACTGCTCGAATAAACTTAAAAGTAATAAAACATAATATATACAGTAGTGAAAGAGTAAATTTCGTATAAGGAAATTTAATCTTTCATACTGCTCGAATAAACTTAAAAGTAATAAAACATAATATATACAGTAGTGAAAGAGTAAATTTCGTATAAGGAAATTTAATCTTTCATACTGCTCGAATAAACTTAAAAGTAATAAAACATAATATATACAGTAGTGAAAGAGTAAATTTCGTATAAGGAAATTTAATCTTTCATACTGCTCGAATAAACTTAAAAGTAATAAAACATAATATATACAGTAGTGAAAGAGTAAATTTCGTATAAGGAAATTTAATCTTTCATACTGCTCGAATAAACTTAAAAGTAATAAAACATAATATATACAGTAGTGAAAGAGTAAATTTCGTATAAGGAAATTTAATCTTTCATACTGCTCGAATAAACTTAAAAGTAATAAAACATAATATATACAGTAGTGAAAGAGTAAATTTCGTATAAGGAAATTTAATCTTTCATACTGCTCGAATAAACTTAAAAGTAATAAAACATAATATATACAGTAGTGAAAGAGTAAATTTCGTATAAGGAAATTTAATCTTTCATACTGCTCGAATAAACTTAAAAGTAATAAAACATAATATATACAGTAGTGAAAGAGTAAATTTCGTATAAGGAAATTTAATCTTTCATACTGCTCGAATAAACTTAAAAGTAATAAAACATAATATATACAGTAGTGAAAGAGTAAATTTCGTATAAGGAAATTTAATCTTTCATACTGCGCGAATAAACTTAAAAGTAATAAAACATAATATATACAGTAGTGAAAGAGTAAATTTCGTATAAGGAAATTTAATCTTTCATACTGCGCGAATAAACTTAAAAGTAATAAAACATAATATATACAGTAGTGAAAGAGTAAATTTCGTATAAGGAAATTTAATCTTTCATACTGCGCGAATAAACTTAAAAGTAATAAAACATAATATATACAGTAGTGAAAGAGTAAATTTCGTATAAGGAAATTTAATCTTTCATACTGCGCGAATAAACTTAAAAGTAATAAAACATAATATATACAGTAGTGAAAGAGTAAATTTCGTATAAGGAAATTTAATCTTTCATACTGCTCGAATAAACTTAAAAGTAATAAAACATAATATATACAGTAGTGAAAGAGTAAATTTCGTATAAGGAAATTTAATCTTTCATACTGCGCGAATAAACTTAAAAGTAATAAAACATAATATATACAGTAGTGAAAGAGTAAATTTCGTATAAGGAAATTTAATCTTTCATACTGCGCGAATAAACTTAAAAGTAATAAAACATAATATATACAGTAGTGAAAGAGTAAATTTCGTATAAGGAAATTTA
This sequence comes from Pyrocoelia pectoralis, assembly GCA_036250285.1. Classification (NCBI taxonomy): domain Eukaryota; kingdom Metazoa; phylum Arthropoda; class Insecta; order Coleoptera; family Lampyridae; genus Pyrocoelia; species Pyrocoelia pectoralis. The sequence goes on along the minus strand of JAVRBK010000055.1, from coordinate 42,064 downwards.
ATCTTTCATACTGCGCGAATAAACTTAAAAGTAATAAAACATAATATATACAGTAGTGAAAGAGTAAATTTCGTATAAGGAAATTTAATCTTTCATACTGCGCGAATAAACTTAAAAGTAATAAAACATAATATATACAGTAGTGAAAGAGTAAATTTCGTATAAGGAAATTTAATCTTTCATACTGCTCGAATAAACTTAAAAGTAATAAAACATAATATATACAGTAGTGAAAGAGTAAATTTCGTATAAGGAAATTTAATCTTTCATACTGCTCGAATAAACTTAAAAGTAATAAAACATAATATATACAGTAGTGAAAGAGTAAATTTCGTATAAGGAAATTTAATCTTTCATACTGCGCGAATAAACTTAAAAGTAATAAAACATAATATATACAGTAGTGAAAGAGTAAATTTCGTATAAGGAAATTTAATCTTTCATACTGCGCGAATAAACTTAAAAGTAATAAAACATAATATATACAGTAGTGAAAGAGTAAATTTCGTATAAGGAAATTTAATCTTTCATACTGCGCGAATAAACTTAAAAGTAATAAAACATAATATATACAGTAGTGAAAGAGTAAATTTCGTATAAGGAAATTTAATCTTTCATACTGCGCGAATAAACTTAAAAGTAATAAAACATAATATATACAGTAGTGAAAGAGTAAATTTCGTATAAGGAAATTTAATCTTTCATACTGCGCGAATAAACTTAAAAGTAATAAAACATAATATATACAGTAGTGAAAGAGTAAATTTCGTATAAGGAAATTTAATCTTTCATACTGCTCGAATAAACTTAAAAGTAATAAAACATAATATATACAGTAGTGAAAGAGTAAATTTCGTATAAGGAAATTTAATCTTTCATACTGCGCGAATAAACTTAAAAGTAATAAAACATAATATATACAGTAGTGAAAGAGTAAATTTCGTATAAGGAAATTTAATCTTTCATACTGCTCGAATAAACTTAAAAGTAATAAAACATAATATATACAGTAGTGAAAGAGTAAATTTCGTATAAGGAAATTTAATCTTTCATACTGCTGCGAATAAACTTAAAAGTAATAAAACATAATATATACAGTAGTGAAAGAGTAAATTTCGTATAAGGAAATTTAATCTTTCATACTGCGCGAATAAACTTAAAAGTAATAAAACATAATATATACAGTAGTGAAAGAGTAAATTTCGTATAAGGAAATTTAATCTTTCATACTGCGCGAATAAACTTAAAAGTAATAAAACATAATATATACAGTAGTGAAAGAGTAAATTTCGTATAAGGAAATTTAATCTTTCATACTGCTCGAATAAACTTAAAAGTAATAAAACATAATATATACAGTAGTGAAAGAGTAAATTTCGTATAAGGAAATTTAATCTTTCATACTGCTCGAATAAACTTAAAAGTAATAAAACATAATATATACAGTAGTGAAAGAGTAAATTTCGTATAAGGAAATTTAATCTTTCATACTGCGCGAATAAACTTAAAAGTAATAAAACATATATACAGTAGTGAAAGAGTAAATTTCGTATAAGGAAATTTAATCTTTCATACTGCGCGAATAAACTTAAAAGTAATAAAACATAATATTACAGTAGTGAAAGAGTAAATTTCGTAGAAGGAAATTTAATCTTTCATACTGCGCGAATAAACTTAAAAGTAATAAAACAAATATACAGTAGTGAAAGAGTAAATTTCGTATAAGGAAATTTAATTCATACTGCGCGAATAAAACTTAAAAGTAATAAAACATAATATATACAGTAGTGAAAGAGTAAATTTCGTATAAGGAAATTTAATCTTTCATACTGCGCGAATAAACAATAAAAGAAATAATACAGTAGTGAAAGAGTAAATTTCGTATAAGGAAAATCTTCATACTGGCGAATAAACTTAAAAGTAATAAAACATAATATATACAGTAGTGAAAGAGTAAATTTCGTATAAGGAAATTTAATCTTTCATACCTCGCATAAAAAAAGTAATAAAACATAATATATACAGTAGTGAAAGAGTAAATTTCGTATAAGGAAATTTAATCTTTCATACTGCGCGAATAAACTTAAAAGTAATAAAACATAATATATACAGTAGTGAAAGAGTAAATTTCGTATAAGGAAATTTAATCTTTCATACTGCGCGAATAAACTTAAAAGTAATAAAACATAATATATACAGTAGTGAAAGAGTAAATTTCGTATAAGGAAATTTAATCTTTCATACTGCGCGAATAAACTTAAAAGTAATAAAACATAATATATACAGTAGTGAAAGAGTAAATTTCGTATAAGGAAATTTAATCTTTCATACTGCGCGAATAAACTTAAAAGTAATAAAACATAATATATACAGTAGTGAAAGAGTAAATTTCGTATAAGGAAATTTAATCTTTCATACTGCGCGAATAAACTTAAAAGTAATAAAACATAATATATACAGTAGTGAAAGAGTAAATTTCGTATAAGGAAATTTAATCTTTCATACTGCGCGAATAAACTTAAAAGTAATAAAACATAATATATACAGTAGTGAAAGAGTAAATTTCGTATAAGGAAATTTAATCTTTCATACTGCGCGAATAAACTTAAAAGTAATAAAACATAATATATACAGTAGTGAAAGAGTAAATTTCGTATAAGGAAATTTAATCTTTCATACTGCGCGAATAAACTTAAAAGTAATAAAACATAATATATACAGTAGTGAAAGAGTAAATTTCGTATAAGGAAATTTAATCTTTCATACTGCGCGAATAAACTTAAAAGTAATAAAACATAATATATACAGTAGTGAAAGAGTAAATTTCGTATAAGGAAATTTAATCTTTCATACTGCGCGAATAAACTTAAAAGTAATAAAACATAATATATACAGTAGTGAAAGAGTAAATTTCGTATAAGGAAATTTAATCTTTCATACTGCGCGAATAAACTTAAAAGTAATAAAACATAATATATACAGTAGTGAAAGAGTAAATTTCGTATAAGGAAATTTAATCTTTCATACTGCGCGAATAAACTTAAAAGTAATAAAACATAATATATACAGTAGTGAAAGAGTAAATTTCGTATAAGGAAATTTAATCTTTCATACTGCGCGAATAAACTTAAAAGTAATAAAACATAATATATACAGTAGTGAAAGAGTAAATTTCGTATAAGGAAATTTAATCTTTCATACTGCGCGAATAAACTTAAAAGTAATAAAACATAATATATACAGTAGTGAAAGAGTAAATTTCGTATAAGGAAATTTAATCTTTCATACTGCGCGAATAAACTTAAAAGTAATAAAACATAATATATACAGTAGTGAAAGAGTAAATTTCGTATAAGGAAATTTAATCTTTCATACTGCGCGAATAAACTTAAAAGTAATAAAACATAATATATACAGTAGTGAAAGAGTAAATTTCGTATAAGGAAATTTAATCTTTCATACTGCGCGAATAAACTTAAAAGTAATAAAACATAATATATACAGTAGTGAAAGAGTAAATTTCGTATAAGGAAATTTAATCTTTCATACTGCGCGAATAAACTTAAAAGTAATAAAACATAATATATACAGTAGTGAAAGAGTAAATTTCGTATAAGGAAATTTAATCTTTCATACTGCTCGAATAAACTTAAAAGTAATAAAACATAATATATACAGTAGTGAAAGAGTAAATTTCGTATAAGGAAATTTAATCTTTCATACTGCGCGAATAAACTTAAAAGTAATAAAACATAATATATACAGTAGTGAAAGAGTAAATTTCGTATAAGGAAATTTAATCTTTCATACTGCGCGAATAAACTTAAAAGTAATAAAACATAATATATACAGTAGTGAAAGAGTAAATTTCGTATAAGGAAATTTAATCTTTCATACTGCGCGAATAAACTTAAAAGTAATAAAACATAATATATACAGTAGTGAAAGAGTAAATTTCGTATAAGGAAATTTAATCTTTCATACTGCGCGAATAAACTTAAAAGTAATAAAACATAATATATACAGTAGTGAAAGAGTAAATTTCGTATAAGGAAATTTAATCTTTCATACTGCGCGAATAAACTTAAAAGTAATAAAACATAATATATACAGTAGTGAAGAGTAAATTTCGTATAAGGAAATTTAATCTTTCATACTGCGCGAATAAACTTAAAAGTAATAAAACATAATATATACAGTAGTGAAAGAGTAAATTTCGTATAAGGAAATTTAATCTTTCATACTGCGCGAATAAACTTAAAAGTAATAAAACATAATATATACAGTAGTGAAAGAGTAAATTTCTTATAAGGAAATTTAATCTTTCATACTGCGCGAATAAACTTAAAAGTAATAAAACATAATATATACAGTAGTGAAAGAGTAAATTTCGTATAAGGAAATTTAATCTTTCATTACTGCGCGAATAAACTTAAAGTAATAAAACATAATATATACAGTAGTGAAAGAGTAAATTTCGTATAAGGAAATTAATCTTTCATACTGCGCGAATAAACTTAAAAGTAATAAAACATAATATATACAGTAGTGAAAGAGTAAATTTCGTATAAGGAAATTTAATCTTTCATACTGCGCGAATAAACTTAAAAGTAATAAAACATAATATATACAGTAGTGAAAGAGTAAATTTCGTATAAGGAAATTTAATCTTTCATACTGCGCGAATAAACTTAAAAGTAATAAAACATAATATATACAGTAGTGAAAGAGTAAATTTCGTATAAGGAAATTTAATCTTTCATACTGCGCGAATAAACTTAAAAGTAATAAAACATAATATATACAGTAGTGAAAGAGTAAATTTCGTATAAGGAAATTTAATCTTTCATACTGCGCGAATAAACTTAAAAGTAATAAAACATAATATATACAGTAGTGAAAGAGTAAATTTCGTATAAGGAAATTTAATCTTTCATACTGCGCGAATAAACTTAAAAGTAATAAAACATAATATATACAGTAGTGAAAGAGTAAATTTCGTATAAGGAAATTTAATCTTTCATACTGCGCGAATAAACTTAAAAGTAATAAAACATAATATATACAGTAGTGAAAGAGTAAATTTCGTATAAGGAAATTTAATCTTTCATACTGCGCGAATAAACTTAAAAGTAATAAAACATAATATATACAGTAGTGAAAGAGTAAATTTCGTATAAGGAAATTTAATCTTTCATACTGCGCGAATAAACTTAAAAGTAATAAAACATAATATATACAGTAGTGAAAGAGTAAATTTCGTATAAGGAAATTTAATCTTTCATACTGCGCGAATAAACTTAAAAGTAATAAAACATAATATATACAGTAGTGAAAGAGTAAATTTCGTATAAGGAAATTTAATCTTTCATACTGCGCGAATAAACTTAAAAGTAATAAAACATAATATATACAGTAGTGAAAGAGTAAATTTCGTATAAGGAAATTTAATCTTTCATACTGCGCGAATAAACTTAAAAGTAATAAAACATAATATATACAGTAGTGAAAGAGTAAATTTCGTATAAGGAAATTTAATCTTTCATACTGCGCGAATAAACTTAAAAGAAATAAAACATAATATATACAGTAGTGAAAGAGTAAATTTCGTATAAGGAAATTTAATCTTTCATACTGCGCGAATAAACTAAAAGTAATAAAACATAATATATACAGTAGTGAAGAGTAAATTTCGTATAAGGAACTTAATCTTTCATACTGCGCGAATAAACTTAAAAGTAATAAAACATAATATATACAGTAGTGAAAGAGTAAATTTCGTATAAGGAAATTTACTCTTTCATACTGCGCGAATAAACTTAAAAAGTAAAATAAAACATAATATATACAGTAGTGAAAGAGTAAATTTCGTATAAGGAAATTTAATCTTTCATACTGCGCGAATAAACTTAAAAGTAATAAAACATAATATATACAGTAGTGAAAGAGTAAATTTTCGTATAAGGAAATTTAATCTTTCATACTGCGCGAATAAACTTAAAAGAATAAAACATAATATATACAGTAGTTGAAGAGTAAATTTCGTAAAGGATTAATCATTACTGCGCGAATAAACTTAAAGTAATAAACATATATAATCTTTCATACTGCGCGAATAAACTTAAAAGTAATAAAACATAATATATACAGTAGTGAAAGAGTAAATTTCGTATAAGGAAATTTAATCTTTCATACTGCGCGAATAAACTTAAAAGTAATAAAACATAATATATACAGTAGTGAAAGAGTAAATTTCGTATAAGGAAATTTAATCTTTCATACTGCGCGAATAAACTTAAAAGTAATAAAACATAATATATACAGTAGTGAAAGAGTAAATTTCGTATAAGGAAATTTAATCTTTCATACTGCGCGAATAAACTTAAAAGTAATAAAACATAATATATACAGTAGTGAAAGAGTAAATTTCGTATAAGGAAATTTAATCTTTCATACTGCGCGAATAAACTTAAAAGTAATAAAACATAATATATACAGTAGTGAAAGAGTAAATTTCGTATAAGGAAATTTAATCTTTCATACTGCGCGAATAAACTTAAAAGTAATAAAACATAATATATACAGTAGTGAAAGAGTAAATTTCGTATAAGGAAATTTAATCTTTCATACTGCGCGAATAAACTTAAAAGTAATAAAACATAATATATACAGTAGTGAAAGAGTAAATTTCGTATAAGGAAATTTAATCTTTCATACTGCGCGAATAAACTTAAAAGTAATAAAACATAATATATACAGTAGTGAAAGAGTAAATTTCGTATAAGGAAATTTAATCTTTCATACTGCGCGAATAAACTTAAAAGTAATAAAACATAATATATACAGTAGTGAAAGAGTAAATTTCGTATAAGGAAATTTAATCTTTCATACTGCGCGAATAAACTTAAAAGTAATAAAACATAATATATACAGTAGTGAAAGAGTAAATTTCGTATAAGGAAATTTAATCTTTCATACTGCGCGAATAAACTTAAAAGTAATAAAACATAATATATACAGTAGTGAAAGAGTAAATTTCGTATAAGGAAATTTAATCTTTCATACTGCGCGAATAAACTTAAAAGTAATAAAACATAATATATACAGTAGTGAAAGAGTAAATTTCGTATAAGGAAATTTAATCTTTCATACTGCGCGAATAAACTTAAAAGTAATAAAACATAATATATACAGTAGTGAAAGAGTAAATTTCGTATAAGGAAATTTAATCTTTCATACTGCGCGAATAAACTTAAAAGTAATAAAACATAATATATACAGTAGTGAAAGAGTAAATTTCGTATAAGGAAATTTAATCTTTCATACTGCGCGAATAAACTTAAAAGTAATAAAACATAATATATACAGTAGTGAAAGAGTAAATTTCGTATAAGGAAATTTAATCTTTCATACTGCGCGAATAAACTTAAAAGTAATAAAACATAATATATACAGTAGTGAAAGAGTAAATTTCGTATAAGGAAATTTAATCTTTCATACTGCGCGAATAAACTTAAAAGTAATAAAACATAATATATACAGTAGTGAAAGAGTAAATTTCGTATAAGGAAATTTAATCTTTCATACTGCGCGAATAAACTTAAAAGTAATAAAACATAATATATACAGTAGTGAAAGAGTAAATTTCGTATAAGGAAATTTAATCTTTCATACTGCGCGAATAAACTTAAAAGTAATAAAACATAATATATACAGTAGTGAAAGAGTAAATTTCGTATAAGGAAATTTAATCTTTCATACTGCGCGAAAAAACTTAAAGTAATAAAACATAATATATACAGTAGTGAAAGAGTAAATTTCGTATAAGGAAATTTAATCTTTCATACTGCGCGAATAAACTTAAAAGTAATAAAACATAATATATACAGTAGTGAAAGAGTAAATTTCGTATAAGGAAATTTAATCTTTCATACTGCGCGAATAAACTTAAAAGTAATAAAACATAATATATACAGTAGTGAAAGAGTAAATTTCGTATAAGGAAATTTAATCTTTCATACTGCGCGAATAAACTTAAAAGTAATAAAACATAATATATACAGTAGTGAAAGAGTAAATTTCGTATAAGGAAATTAATCTTTCATACTGCGCGAATAAACTTAAAAGTAATAAAACATAATATATACAGTAGTGAAAGAGTAAATTTCGTATAAGGAAATTTAATCTTTCATACTGCGCGAATAAACTTAAAAGTAATAAAACATAATATATACAGTAGTGAAAGAGTAAATTTCGTATAAGGAAATTTAATCTTTCATACTGCGCGAATAAACTTAAAAGTAATAAAACATAATATATACAGTAGTGAAAGAGTAAATTTCGTATAAGGAAATTTAATCTTTCATACTGCTCGAATAAACTTAAAAGTAATAAAACATAATATATACAGTAGTGAAAGAGTAAATTTCGTATAAGGAAATTTAATCTTTCATACTGCTCGAATAAACTTAAAAGTAATAAAACATAATATATACAGTAGTGAAAGAGTAAATTTCGTATAAGGAAATTTAATCTTTCATACTGCTCGAATAAACTTAAAAGTAATAAAACATAATATATACAGTAGTGAAAGAGTAAATTTCGTATAAGGAAATTTAATCTTTCATACTGCTCGAATAAACTTAAAAGTAATAAAACATAATATATACAGTAGTGAAAGAGTAAATTTCGTATAAGGAAATTTAATCTTTCATACTGCGCGAATAAACTTAAAAGTAATAAAACATAATATATACAGTAGTGAAAGAGTAAATTTCGTATAAGGAAATTTAATCTTTCATACTGCGCGAATAAACTTAAAAGTAATAAAACATAATATATACAGTAGTGAAAGAGTAAATTTCGTATAAGGAAATTTAATCTTTCATACTGCGCGAATAAACTTAAAAGTAATAAAACATAATATATACAGTAGTGAAAGAGTAAATTTCGTATAAGGAAATTTAATCTTTCATACTGCGCGAATAAACTTAAAAGTAATAAAACATAATATATACAGTAGTGAAAGAGTAAATTTCGTATAAGGAAATTTAATCTTTCATACTGCGCGAATAAACTTAAAAGTAATAAAACATAATATATACAGTAGTGAAAGAGTAAATTTCGTATAAGGAAATTTAATCTTTCATACTGCGCGAATAAACTTAAAAGTAATAAAACATAATATATACAGTAGTGAAAGAGTAAATTTCGTATAAGGAAATTTAATCTTTCATACTGCGCGAATAAACTTAAAAGTAATAAAACATAATATATACAGTAGTGAAAGAGTAAATTTCGTATAAGGAAATTTAATCTTTCATACTGCGCGAATAAACTTAAAAGTAATAAAACATAATATATACAGTAGTGAAAGAGTAAATTTCGTATAAGGAAATTTAATCTTTCATACTGCGCGAATAAACTTAAAAGTAATAAAACATAATATATACAGTAGTGAAAGAGTAAATTTCGTATAAGGAAATTTAATCTTTCATACTGCGCGAATAAACTTAAAAGTAATAAAACATAATATATACAGTAGTGAAAGAGTAAATTTCGTATAAGGAAATTTAATCTTTCATACTGCGCGAATAAACTTAAAAGTAATAAAACATAATATATACAGTAGTGAAAGAGTAAATTTCGTATAAGGAAATTTAATCTTTCATACTGCGCGAATAAACTTAAAAGTAATAAAACATAATATATACAGTAGTGAAAGAGTAAATTTCGTATAAGGAAATTTAATCTTTCATACTGCGCGAATAAACTTAAAAGTAATAAAACATAATATATACAGTAGTGAAAGAGTAAATTTCGTATAAGGAAATTTAATCTTTCATACTGCGCGAATAAACTTAAAAGTAATAAAACATAATATATACAGTAGTGAAAGAGTAAATTTCGTATAAGGAAATTTAATCTTTCATACTGCGCGAATAAACTTAAAAGTAATAAAACATAATATATACAGTAGTGAAAGAGTAAATTTCGTATAAGGAAATTTAATCTTTCATACTGCGCGAATAAACTTAAAAGTAATAAAACATAATATATACAGTAGTGAAAGAGTAAATTTCGTATAAGGAAATTTAATCTTTCATACTGCGCGAATAAACTTAAAAGTAATAAAACATAATATATACAGTAGTGAAAGAGTAAATTTCGTATAAGGAAATTTAATCTTTCATACTGCGCGAATAAACTTAAAAGTAATAAAACATAATATATACAGTAGTGAAAGAGTAAATTTCGTATAAGGAAATTTAATCTTTCATACTGCGCGAATAAACTTAAAAGTAATAAAACATAATATATACAGTAGTGAAAGAGTAAATTTCGTATAAGGAAATTTAATCTTTCATACTGCGCGAATAAACTTAAAAGTAATAAAACATAATATATACAGTAGTGAAAGAGTAAATTTCGTATAAGGAAATTAATCTTTCATACTGCGCGAATAAACTTAAAAGTAATAAAACATAATATATACAGTAGTGAAAGAGTAAATTTCGTATAAGGAAATTTAATCTTTCATACTGCGCGAATAAACTTAAAAGTAATAAAACATAATATATACAGTAGTGAAAGAGTAAATTTCGTATAAGGAAATTTAATCTTTCATACTGCGCGAATAAACTTAAAAGTAATAAAACATAATATATACAGTAGTGAAAGAGTAAATTTCGTATAAGGAAATTTAATCTTTCATACTGCGCGAATAAACTTAAAAGTAATAAAACATAATATATACAGTAGTGAAAGAGTAAATTTCGTATAAGGAAATTTAATCTTTCATACTGCGCGAATAAACTTAAAAGTAATAAAACATAATATATACAGTAGTGAAAGAGTAAATTTCGTATAAGGAAATTTAATCTTTCATACTGCGCGAATAAACTTAAAAGTAATAAAACATAATATATACAGTAGTGAAAGAGTAAATTTCGTATAAGGAAATTTAATCTTTCATACTGCGCGAATAAACTTAAAAGTAATAAAACATAATATATACAGTAGTGAAAGAGTAAATTTCGTATAAGGAAATTTAATCTTTCATACTGCGCGAATAAACTTAAAAGTAATAAAACATAATATATACAGTAGTGAAAGAGTAAATTTCGTATAAGGAAATTTAATCTTTCATACTGCGCGAATAAACTTAAAAGTAATAAAACATAATATATACAGTAGTGAAAGAGTAAATTTCGTATAAGGAAATTTAATCTTTCATACTGCTCGAATAAACTTAAAAGTAATAAAACATAATATATACAGTAGTGAAAGAGTAAATTTCGTATAAGGAAATTTAATCTTTCATACTGCTCGAATAAACTTAAAAGTAATAAAACATAATATATACAGTAGTGAAAGAGTAAATTTCGTATAAGGAAATTTAATCTTTCATACTGCGCGAATAAACTTAAAAGTAATAAAACATAATATATACAGTAGTGAAAGAGTAAATTTCGTATAAGGAAATTTAATCTTTCATACTGCTCGAATAAACTTAAAAGTAATAAAACATAATATATACAGTAGTGAAAGAGTAAATTTCGTATAAGGAAATTTAATCTTTCATACTGCTCGAATAAACTTAAAAGTAATAAAACATAATATATACAGTAGTGAAAGAGTAAATTTCGTATAAGGAAATTTAATCTTTCATACTGCGCGAATAAACTTAAAAGTAATAAAACATAATATATACAGTAGTGAAAGAGTAAATTTCGTATAAGGAAATTTAATCTTTCATACTGCGCGAATAAACTTAAAAGTAATAAAACATAATATATACAGTAGTGAAAGAGTAAATTTCGTATAAGGAAATTAATCTTTCATACTGCGCGAATAAACTTAAAAGTAATAAAACATAATATATACAGTAGTGAAAGAGTAAATTTCGTATAAGGAAATTTAATCTTTCATACTGCGCGAATAAACTTAAAAGTAATAAAACATAATATATACAGTAGTGAAAGAGTAAATTTCGTATAAGGAAATTTAATCTTTCATACTGCGCGAATAAACTTAAAAGTAATAAAACATAATATATACAGTAGTGAAAGAGTAAATTTCGTATAAGGAAATTTAATCTTTCATACTGCGCGAATAAACTTAAAAGTAATAAAACATAATATATACAGTAGTGAAAGAGTAAATTTCGTATAAGGAAATTTAATCTTTCATACTGCTCGAATAAACTTAAAAGTAATAAAACATAATATATACAGTAGTGAAAGAGTAAATTTCGTATAAGGAAATTTAATCTTTCATACTGCGCGAATAAACTTAAAAGTAATAAAACATAATATATACAGTAGTGAAAGAGTAAATTTCGTATAAGGAAATTTAATCTTTCATACTGCGCGAATAAACTTAAAAGTAATAAAACATAATATATACAGTAGTGAAAGAGTAAATTTCGTATAAGGAAATTTAATCTTTCATACTGCTCGAATAAACTTAAAAGTAATAAAACATAATATATACAGTAGTGAAAGAGTAAATTTCGTATAAGGAAATTTAATCTTTCATACTGCGCGAATAAACTTAAAAGTAATAAAACATAATATATACAGTAGTGAAAGAGTAAATTTCGTATAAGGAAATTTAATCTTTCATACTGCTCGAATAAACTTAAAAGTAATAAAACATAATATATACAGTAGTGAAAGAGTAAATTTCGTATAAGGAAATTTAATCTTTCATACTGCTCGAATAAACTTAAAAGTAATAAAACATAATATATACAGTAGTGAAAGAGTAAATTTCGTATAAGGAAATTTAATCTTTCATACTGCGCGAATAAACTTAAAAGTAATAAAACATAATATATACAGTAGTGAAAGAGTAAATTTCGTATAAGGAAACTTAATCTTTCATACTGCTGCGAATAAACTTAAAAGTAATAAAACATAATATATACAGTAGTGAAAGAGTAAATTTCGTATAAGGAAATTTAATCTTTCATACTGCGCGAATAAACTTAAAAGTAATAAAACATAATATATACAGTAGTGAAAGAGTAAATTTCGTATAAGGAAATTTAATCTTTCATACTGCGCGAATAAACTTAAAAGTAATAAAACATAATATATACAGTAGTGAAAGAGTAAATTTCGTATAAGGAAATTTAATCTTTCATACTGCGCGAATAAACTTAAAAGTAATAAAACATAATATATACAGTAGTGAAAGAGTAAATTTCGTATAAGGAAATTTAATCTTTCATACTGCGCGAATAAACTTAAAAGTAATAAAACATAATATATACAGTAGTGAAAGAGTAAATTTCGTATAAGGAAATTTAATCTTTCATACTGCGCGAATAAACTTAAAAGTAATAAAACATAATATCTACAGTAGTGAAAGAGTAAATTTCGTATAAGGAAACTTAATCTTTCATACTGTGCGAATAAACTTAAAAGAAATAAAACATAATATATACAGTAGTGAAAGAGTAAATTTCGTATAAGGAAATTTAATCTTTCATACTGCGCGAATAAACTTAAAAGTAATAAAACATAATATATACAGTAGTGAAAGAGTAAATTTCGTATAAGGAAATTTAATCTTTCATACTGCGCGAATAAACTTAAAAGTAATAAAACATAATATATACAGTAGTGAAAGAGTAAATTTCGTATAAGGAAATTTAATCTTTCATACTGCGCGAATAAACTTAAAAGAAATAAAACATAATATCTACAGTAGTGAAAGAGTAAATTTCGTATAAGGAAACTTAATCTTTCATACTGTGCGAATAAACTTAAAAGAAATAAAACATAATATATACAGTAGTGAAAGAGTAAATTTCGTATAAGGAAATTTAATCTTTCATACTGCTCGAATAAACTTAAAAGACGTAATAAAACATAATATATACAGTAGTGAAAGAGTAAATTTCGTATAAGGAAACTTAATCTTTCATACTGCGCGAATAAACTTAAAAGAAATAAAACATAATATATACAGTAGTGAAAGAGTAAATTTCGTATAAGGAAACTTAATCTTTCATACTGCGCGAATAAACTTAAAAGAAATAAAACATAATATCTACAGTAGTGAAAGAGTAAATTTCGTATAAGGAAACTTAATCTTTCATACTGTGCGAATAAACTTAAAAGAAATAAAACATAATATATACAGTAGTGAAAGAGTAAATTTCGTATAAGGAAATTTAATCTTTCATACTGCGCGAATAAACTTAAAAGTAATAAAACATAATATACAGTAGTGAAAGAGTAAATTTCGTATAAGGAAATTTAATCTTTCATACTGCGCGAATAAACTTAAAAGTAATAAAACATAATATATACAGTAGTGAAAGAGTAAATTTCGTATAAGGAAATTTAATCTTTCATACTGCGCGAATAAACTTAAAAGTAATAAAACATAATATATACAGTAGTGAAAGAGTAAATTTCGTATAAGGAAACTTAATCTTTCATACTGCTCGAAAAAATTAAAAGTAATAAAACATTATATATACAGTAGTGCAAGAGTTAATTTCGTATAAGCGAATAATTACTTAATAACTTAGATCGGTGTATTAATTAATAAATTTCATGTTTCTTGTAAACGATACAGTAGAGCAAGGGTTAATTTCGTATAATTGCGAATAATTACTTAATAACTTAAGATCTGTGTATTCATTAATAAATTTCATGTTTCTTGTAAACGATACAGTAGAGCAAGAGTTAAATTCGTATAATAGCGTATAATAATTACTTAATAACTTATTAGATCGGTGTATTCATTAATAAATTTCATGTTTCTTGTAAACGATACAGTAGAGCAAGAGTTAAATTCGTATAATAGCGTATAATAATTACTTAATAACGTAGATCGCTGTATTAATTAATAAATTTCATGTTTCTTGTAAACGATACAGTAGAGCAAGAGTTAATTTCGTATAATAGCGAATAATTACTTAATTAATAAATTTCATGTTTCTTGTAAACGATACAGTAGAGCAAGAGTTAAATTCGTATAAAAGCGAATAATTACTTAATAACTTAGATAGGTGTATTCATTAATAAATTTCATGTTTCTTGTAAACGATACAGTAGAGCAAGAGTTAAATTCGTATAATAGCGAATAATTACTTAATAACTTAAGATCTGTGTATTCATTAATAAATTTCATGTTTCTTGTAAACGATACAGTAGAGCAAGAAGTGTTAAATTCGTATAATAGCGAATAATTACTAACTTAATAACTTATTAGATCGGTGTATTCATTAATAAATTTTATGTTTCCTGTAAACGATACAGTAGAGCAAGAGTTAAATTCGTATAATATCGTATAATAATTACTTAATAACTTATTAGATCGGTGTATTCGTTAATAAATTTCATGTTTCTTGTAAACGATACAGTAGAGCAAGAGTTAAATTCGTATAAAAGCGAATAATTACTTAATATCTTAGATAGGTGTATTCATTAATAAATTTCATGTTTCTTGTAAACGATACAGTAGAGCAAGAGTTAAATTCGTATAATAGCGAATAATTACTTAATAACTTAAGATCTGTGTATTCATTAATAAATTTCATGTTTCTTGTAAACGATACAGTAGAGCAAGAAGTGTTAAATTCGTATAATAGCGAATAATTACTAACTTAATAACTTATTAGATCGGTGTATTCATTAATAAATTTTATGTTTCTTGTAAACGATACAGTAGAGCAAGAGTTAAATTCGTATAATATCGTATAATAATTACTTAATAACTTATTAGATCGGTGTATTCGTTAATAAATTTCATGTTTCTTGTAAACGATACAGTAGAGCAAGAGTTAAATTCGTATAAAAGCGAATAATTACTTAATATCTTAGATAGGTGTATTCATTAATAAATTTCATGTTTCTTGTAAACGATACAGTAGAGCAAGAATTAATTTCGTATAATAGCGAATAATTACTTAATAACTTACGTCGGTGTATAAATACGTTTCATTAATAAATTAATACCAATAAACAAGCAGTTCGAAAAATATAGCGGGAGTAATAAATAAAATGTCCTACCTTACGTCACTGTTCCGTCTGCAATGCAAACAATAGGAATTAGCAACAGTTTTCCTGGAATCCAGAACGTTAATTAAACACATTTATGCGATTTAATTAATTAAGTAATTGCACAGTCACAGACTTTAAATTCAAGAACACGAACGCGAGGGCCACTTTCGAAATTTATTTAAACGCACTCCCGATCACTACAAAACTTATACTGATCGACATTAACTTCCGACAGTCTTATATAGCAGTCGTTATCAATTGTCTGGAAAAACATGAAGTGTCCCGTACGTCATCACTTACTTAAACGTGAAACGTTAACCAGTCTGCTGCTGTCTATATAAGACTGTCGGAAGTTAAAATCGATCAGTATGATTTTTGTAGTGATCGGGAGTGCGTTTAAATAAATTTCGAAAGTGGCCCTCGCGTTCGTGTTCTTGAATTTAAAGTCTGTGACTGTGCAATTACTTAATTAATTTAAATCGCATAAATGTGTTTAATTAAAGTTCTGGATTCCAGGAAAACTGTTCATAAAGACTTCATTAAGTGATATAGGAATTCTGCGCACGTTGTTAATTTAAATTTCTTGGATTGGCGTAAGGTAGGTGATTTTATTACCCTATTCCAGCTATAATCATAATCATATCTTTATTCATTTGTTAATAGCATAACTATTTTAAACACATCATTGTAGAACAATATTATCCAAATGTAGGTGCATAATCCTTTATTATCAGTATTTTGATGTAAGAGTGTATAAGAATTTTTGTCGAGAATTCATTTCTCTTTTGTTTACAATAAAAATATAGTGGGTGTTTCATTAACCAAAATACTAAATTTGAAATTTTCTCGAAAATGCGTTATTCAATTGTTTTTTAATCAATTGCATATTAATCACCGCACAAAACAGTATTACTTTGCTATTTTAACCAACTTTGTAAAATCAGTAATAACAAAGATAGCAATAGTGCCGAGATAATTTGAAACAGTCTGTATATTATGTTATATTTCCCTTTAGAAATATTATCTTTTTAAAAAGTTAAATTAATTACTTTTTATTTATTGACAATTTTTATTACAATCTAAGTTAACCCGAGGACGGTTGATCACCAACTTGTCGTTAATCTATTTTATTAAAATTGCAAGTTTATCGAAAATGTTATTGTTCTATATACCTACAAGGTGTACCAATCTTACGACATTGTTCGGTATATGGCTTATTTCTACAGAGATCAAAAAATGTTATTAAGGAAAATAATAGATGTCTTTATGGACCTATACAGGGTGTTGCATAACTCCGTTACAAACCAAACACATGATTTTTTAAACGAGACCCCCTGCATATTATTCCAAATTCGGATTGCCCACATTTTTTCGAGTCTTTTGATATAAGGTTTTGTTACGTTATACAGAGTCCTTTAAAAGTTATGGGCACGTTTATGTTAAAATCGTAGCTAAATCAACGCCCTCTAGCTTACTGTACGTTACAGAAAAAGACAATTTCTTGGCTAATCGAGTTTCGTAATATGATGTAATATCTCCTCATTCTATTACATTTCAACTATTTTCTCTCTTTGTGTACAGGGTGGATCGAAACTCGGATCTTTCATTTTCTTTCTTCTTTTAAATGGAACACCCTGTATTTTATTGAATAAATGGAATGTTTGATTACGTAGCTTTAATTTTTTTAAGCATTCCCTATACCTAAAGTTTATAAAAACAGAGTTATTTTGTAATATTTAATTTAAAAAATGCTCACATACTTGCTTAACATCCTTTTAAATGCATAATGGTTTTTTTCTTGCTTTAACTCATTAGGGAGATTATTATATAATTTTAGCCCTTTATACATAAAGAAAGTTTATTAACTTTACAATGTTATTGCTTATAATCATTTTTCTTCTATTCCTTATAGTTTCCGAGATATCTGCACGCAAAAATGGTCAATTTGAAAAAAACAAAAAATTGGTTACTTTTTGTCGAAATTTTGTTTCTACTCTTTAATCCTTCGCCAGCATTAAACTACTTTTAAAATTATGTATTGGTTGAAGGACACACAGGGGAGCTAGAAAACAAAAATTGGGAGAACAAGAACGACGTTACCGATTGAAGACGCCGGTAGATATTCATTTCGACCTAAATACCGAAATTACAGTACAGCAAGAACTTCTGTTTTCGAATAAACATAATAAAGCAAGGCTTATCGATATCCTCAGACCTACATTTGAAAAAAACAACATTGACAAAATTCAAGGATCAGACGATGCTGATCTTCTAATTGTCAGTACAGCTATTGAGCAATCGATTCAAGGAAATTTCAATGTTGCTGTTGTTGGGGGAGATGTTGATCTACCAGTGCTTCTTACAGCTAAAACTCCTGCCGACCATGATATTTTATTTATAAAACCTGGCCGAGGAAAGTGGAAACAAATATTTATTCCACCCAACAGATGCAGAAGCAGGGACTAAGTGAAATTCTCTTCCTACACGCATTCACGGGTTGCGACACTACCTGTACAGCATTTCGCAGAAGTAAGCTTGCCTTCGTTAAATTACATTAAAAAAACGAAGATATCCAAAGGGAAGCGAAGGTTTTTCATAATGCCTTCTCAACAGCGACTCAAGTTGAGGAAGCTGGGGTGCCCCATCCAAAAATTCATCACTGAATCTTCATCGATTCAAGTGTTTTTTGAAGTCAGCTTCGAAAATGAGACCTGATTTATCAAATATCCCACCAAGCGAAGGGGTCACGAGAGAGCCATTCATTCCGGGTATATTTACAAGTGCAGCTATGGTTAGGCCAGAAAGTTAACCCAGAATTGTGGGGTTGGGAGCGAACCATAGAAAATATTAAATACAATCTTCTGTAATTGCAATTCAAGCAGATGTGGGTGTAAAAAACTAGCAATTAACTGTTCATCGTTATGCCAGAACTGGCAGGGTCATTCTTTCAAGTTTCAATGGTGTCTCCATATTACCCAATGAAGGAGACAACTTGAATGAAATGAAAGTTTCCGCCCTCGATATTTTTGTGGATATTGAGACGGATGAGGAACCAGAACACGAACCAGATGCAGGGCCATCACGGCCCAACCGAGCGAGATAATTTTTTTAATTTTGGCCTAGATAGAATCAAATTAGTAAACCGATACATTTTAAAGGTAATTTAATGCTGTACAACGTTTTTCCTTAAGAGTTTTACTGTAAAATGAAGGATTAAAGAGTTCGAAACAAAACTCAATTTTATGTTTTTTTCAAATTGACGATATTTGTGTGCGGATATCTCGGAAACTATAAGGAATAGAGGAAAAATGATTATAAGCAATAACATTGTAAAGTTAATAAACTTTATTTTTGCTAATATTATATTTTATTGTACGACCCACCGTTAACGAGATAAAAGCGAAAAACAGAAAAACGAGACCTTTCCACCCCCCTACCCCCTCTAGCGTAAGGTGTAAACATCAGGACTTTTAGTATGTTTATCTCATATGTACTCCCGACACATTGCCGATGACAAAAAAACTACCCTCTTCCAAACCCTCTATAATCGTTCATTGACTGGACTATAATGGAAGAAGTTGCGCTTGTAAAGTAGTGACCCCACGGAATTTTAGTAAACTACAATTCGTATTTCGTAATTGGTCGGGAGAACCGAAGTTCAAGAATGAGATAAATAAGGCATAAGCATTATTGTTGAATAAGGAAATTGTCTCAGGTTTCACGTTATCTTAAAATAGCAACGAAAGTCACGTGTGTTATTTATTTATTTATTTATATATAATTACGGGAAACCCCAATTTACATTATAACAAAAAACAAACATTATAACTAATCTAAAGTCTGTTCAGAAACGAAGCGAAGTAATAAATTAAAATAGTTCATTTATTTTACATATAAGCGGTCACGATTTTGTATGAAATACTTTTAAAACTAGTTTTAGGATATACCGCGCTTCCATACTATAGTGTTAAACATGTTGATTTATTATTTCGCTTCGTTTCTGAACAGACTTTACATGATAATCTGTAACAACAAAAAATTATAAACGAATTACATGCCAATCCTAAATGGGAAATTAGAATTAAGAATTGGTTCTTTTATGGTTTAACAAATAGAAAGAAAATGTGCACATTATATAAATGTAGAACACCAACTTGGATACATCAAAGTAAGTGATTCTTAAGTAGGTCGGTCCTAAACTGGGCGAATGTTATGCCGAAGAAGTTGCAGTTCCGACAAATTATATTTGCCGTGGTACACATTCTCGTAATGGGTGAATATTGTCCGTAACTAGTCCTATGGAAGGACACATTAAAGATTGGATGTGTCCTAAGTAATTTGCATGGAACATTGATTTTTAGTTCATTTAATAATCCGGAGCAATCAAGTTGGGAATTTATTAATTTAAATAATAGGTATACGTCCGATAATTTTCTCCGGAACTCCAATGACATAATATAACGATATGAAAACTCAGTACTGGTTACCGAAATTCCCATCTTATACGCTATAAATTTTAAAAACTTCAGTTGGATTTTCTCGATTCTATTAATATGCATAGAGTAGTGCGGTGACCAAACCGAGGAACAATATTCCACTTGGCTCCTTACCAATGTGCAGTGGCGTAACAATGCATCCATGGGCCTGTGTTCCAGAAGCAAACCGGGCCCTTCAATGCGTAAGAAAAATAATATTTTCTTAAGGGCCCCATTAGCAGGACACAAGGAATTTATTGTTCATACTTACGGGTGGGTATTGTTCGTTTATGACAAAATAATAAGATGAAAGATTTTAGTAAATGACAAGAATATAAAAAATTCAAAGAAAATTCAAAAAATGCATTGTATACCTAAACTACTCTTTACTAAAAAATAATAGATAATGCGACAACCTTTGTTCGCTCATAGTCAACTAAGGTCATTCAATTTCTTGCGAAAATGGCTTAGCAGGACTTCAAAACAAACCACCAGTTATTAGTTTTCAGTCTAACACCACTAGTGACAGTTAAATTAAAAAAATTGAAAACAACAAACTCAAGAAATTGAATGACCTTAGTTGACTACACAAAAAACAGTAGATATCTCAAAAACAAGAAGAGATAGGTATAGGGAACCATAGTACCGTTCGAAAGAGAATGAAATTTTGCATCAGACTACGACGAAACATACAGGGTGTTCCATTTGAAAAAACCAACTTATGATGATTTGAAGTTAACTATCTCTCGTATCAATATGGTTCCTTCATCTTTCTTGCTGTAGAATTCACACGGTTTTAAGCAAGATAGTGTTTATTTTAATTTTTATTTAAAAAATTAAATATCTCGGAAACGGTTAATTTTAGGAATAAGAAAACTTGATGAAAGTCCACCTAAAATTTTACGTAGAATCCAAAATCGGAATAATATATAGGGTGTTACATTTAAAATAACAAAGTTGGTGTCATTTCCGGAAAAACCGGAAGTGTTACGTAGACGCCACTATTTTATTTTATTAGCCCACGTAAGCAATAGAAAATCTCAGTTTACGAAAAATCTATCGCACTTAGGTATAGGGTAACCTTAATAAAAGTTGCACTAAAATTTACCGGGGATTCCAAATATGCAATAATAAATAGAGTGTGCTATTTAAAAAAATGAATAAAAATTAGTTTGAAAATGTCGATGTTTGGAGCAAAAAAACGTGAACATCCTGTATGAAATAATTTAATGTTTCGTCACGGTTGAATACTCTGATTCAACCCAAGCCCACCACCGAACTTACGTAAAAACAAAAACAAGACGTTAAAAAAATACAAGCGTATAATGGAAGTGTTGATATTTAGCAAAAAAATATGTATTAATTAATAACTTCGCAACGCCGCGCCGTGTATTAATACAAAAATAATGTACGACTGAAAAGTTCACCCAAGGCCCCTACATTTGGGCTTAAAAAAAGTGGGTCATTCCATTTAAAAAAATATACGATTTATGCACCATACTTTTTGGAGACACCCTGTATGTGTCTAAATAATTTGCAAATGTGCTTCATCCAACCTAATTGCAATCCCGTATATTTATTTTTTAGTAAATTTAACAATAAAGCCGTACTTGAAGAACGGGCTACTAAATGGACACCCGGGATATATACAGGGCGATTCACGACTATTCCCTCGGTCTCTTGTGCCTAAAGGGTATAAGATATCAGCTTCATTTTTTGATGACATGTAAATTAATAACGACAATTTTTTTAAATTATTTTCAATTATGGAAAAAATATTGTAGTAAATGCTATTTTTTCCTAAGCATAACCGCACTCGTTTTCAAGAGATCTTCTAACGTTATGATGTTATAGTAGCAAACGCATCCTTTATTCTAATCTTCATGTCATCAGCAGTGGTAGGTGGAGTGTTGTAAACTAAATTTTTACTGATAATAATAATAATATCTAAAGAAGATTGAAAGAAGACTCGAAAAAATGTTGTTCTAAAATCCGTAAAAATTTTACTCCGTTCAAGTTTCCATCAAAAAATCAAAATTCTCCCAAGTACATTGAGGCTCCACCGGTTTTGGCGGTCAATAGTGCGATACAGGTGACGATTTAGTAATGAAAGTTATGTCAGTTTACCAAGCCGTTATGTTGTGGAAAGTGCATTCTTCGGTAAATAAAACATATTTAAAGAATTCATCTTCTTCTCCAACTTTTTCGAAGCTCCATAAACAAAAATTCAACCTTCGTTGAAAGCCTCGTCCATATAAATTCTGGTGAAGTTGAATGTGATAAAGATGGTGTTTATGTTTTTTTCAAAAATATTTAGATAGACAATTCCTCAATAAAAGGAGGGGTCCACAACACTCCACCTACCACTGCTGAAGACATAAAGATTACAATAAGGGATGCGTTTGCTACTATAACACCAGATATCCTGAGAAACGTTAGATCGTTTGAAAATCGAGTGCGGTTTTGCATAGAAGAAAATGGTCATCATATTGTGCATTTACAATATACCATTTTTTTCCATAAATGATTACTTCTTGCTATTAATTTCATTTTTAATTAAGTTATGATCCCCTGGCCTATCTAATTATCAACTACAATAAAAAAATCATGGCCTACTAGAATGCAAACAAAAACCATTTCCATACAAATGTAAGAGAAAAATCTTAATAACTTTTTAATCGTTGATTTTAAACATATCTATTACTCATAGTTTTTGATAGAAAATGAAATGTTATTCAACACAGAATAAAAACATACAGGGTGTTCCATTTAAGTTAAGTGAGTTTTTGATGTTTGAAAAATATAAAATATGAATACTTTTTCTAAAGACCCTGTACAAAAAATCGAAATCCTTCGTAGTGCAAATGAAAGCCTTAAAGGTCAAGATAAATCGATATAAATTTGTGTTGCTGAAAGTTAAGTGGTTTCCGTGTTATTAGGGGTTGTTTAAATTGAATATTTTTCTTTTTATTATTACAATTTTGTGAACCACCCTGTATAATTGCAAATAATTTAAAAAAATAGTCGATATCAATATCCATAGGTAATTTGTAATTTTAATACTTTTTCAAAAATTTTTAAAAAACAGGCAGGATCGATATTGGACGATAGTTTGTCACATTGTCTTTGCTTCCGCCTTTATGAAATTTTTATTTCAGACGGAAAGACTGATTCACGGATACAAGCATTTATAAGATAAGATAAGATATATAAGATAATCGAGCGAAGAAGTTTCTGCAAGCAGTGAAACACTTCCAGGACACTGTTTGGCAACGGGTATGTGACATAGAAGATACCTACCATGGGCGTTTTCGGCGCTGACTTGTATTACCATTCCGCTTGTATGTCAGTCTACTTTTTAATTAAAATATGAAAGGAGCGTGGGTGTTTGTGGTCAAACCAAGTCAACTGCCGCTTCAATTAGAAAGAATGTGTTTACAGAAATCATTACGGAGTACATACAGCTTGGTTTTGTTAGAGGGAATTGCCTTTGCCTGAGCCTAGATTTACAAACCAAGTTGCCTTTGATCAATCACTTCGACTGAAAATGTATCAAAATAATAAAAATGTATTAGATCGGTGTATAGAAAAGTTTAATTCATACCTATTTTCAGGTTTCGTGTACACAATACATTAGTCGAAGAATAAATTTCGTTTAATAGCGAAACTCGAACTTCCCAACGTCTGGCTTAAACTGAAAATGTATCAAAATAATATAAAATGTATTAGATCGGTGTATAAAAAAGTTTAATTAATACCTATTTTCAGATTTCCTGTAAACAATACATTAGTGCAAGAATAAATTTCGTTTAATAGCGAAACTCGAACTTCCCAACGTCTGGCTTAAACTGAAAATGTATCAAAATAATATAAAATGTATTAGATCGGTGTATAAAAAAGTTTTTCTTATATGTGAGTGGAAAGTGGATGTATTTTCCCTATTTTGAGGGAGCAAAGTACCACTTTTTCTCCCTTGGGAATTTTGTTATACTTTTTCTCCCTTGTATTATAAGTCGCTTCATTAGCAGCTTCCAATATTTCGGCTGGTGTATTTTCTTATACATCAGAGTCTGAATTCTCATTAGACATTTCAAAAAGCGTTAATACCGATCTACAAATGATGAGATATTGATGAAATATATTTAATTATAAATTGTGACACATGACAAAAGCCTTCTTGATGTATTTTTTAAAAATAACTAATGGTAACGTATAATTGTTGTGAACGGAAAATAAATTCACATATAAGAAAAATCATATATCTACCGCGAGAACAAAGTGAAATTTTCTCCCGAGGGTGATTAATGCCCTCGCTTCGCGTCGGGCATTAAACTTCACCCGCGGGAGAAATTAATCACTTTGTTCCCTTGGTAGATAAATAGCTATTATTTCTGACAGTGATATTATAAGCTTATATTGTCATAGTTACGATACCAATAAAGAGTGTCATAACTCCCTTGGGATATAAAGACGCTATAATTCCCTCTACGGTTCTTTTATGAACCAGTAACCTAGCAACAACCAAAACTGCAATCGACGATACCTGAATCAAATATACCGGAAATGAACAAATTTTATTAAACTCGGTCAGAAATAAAATTATCTATGTATCACGGGAATTGATAGGTCTCAATTACCTCGGGTAATTGCTGTCCCTCGGGCGCAAGGCCCTCGGGACGCAAACTTTACCCTCGGTAATTAAGACCCTTATAATTCCCTTGATACATAAATAACTATTAATTAATACCTATTTTTCATGTTTCCAGTAAACGATACAGTAGTGCAAGGGTAAATTTCGTTTAATAGCGAAACTCGATCTTCCCAACTTCTGGCATAAACTGAAAATGTATAAAACGTATTATTAACCAACACCGTTAATACGATTTTTAGCATTGCCCACTTGATTGGTGGTTTGGATATTCTTGTGACACCAAACTACCAACCTCAACGAGGAAAAGGATATTTAATGTATTAGATCGGTGTATAAAAAAGTTTAATTAATACTTATTTTCAGATTTCCTGTAAACAACACATTAGTCCAAGAATAAATTTCGTTTAATAGCGAAACTCGAACTTCCCAACTTCTGGCATAAACAGAAAATGTATCAAAATAATACAAAAAGGTATTAGATCGGTGTATAAAAAAGTTTAATTAATACCTATTTTCAGGTTTCGTGTACATAATACATTAGTCCAAGAGTAAATTTCGTTTAACAGCGAAACTCGATCTTCCCAACTTCTGGCATAAACTGAAAATGTATAAAACGTATTATTAACCAACACCGTTAATACGATTTTTAGCATTGCCCATTTAATTGGTGGTTTGACACCAAACTACCAAACTCAACGAGGAAAAGGATATTTAATGTATTAGATCTGTGTATACAAAAGTTTAATTAATACCTATTTTCAGGTTTCGTGTACACAATACATTAGTCCAAGAGTAAATTTCGTTTAATAGCGAAGCTCGAACATCCCAACTTCTGGCATAAACTGGAAATGTATCAAAATAATATAAAATGTATTAGATCGGTGTATAAAAAAGTTTAATTAATACCTATTTTCAGGTTTCGTGTACACAATACATTAGTCCAAGAGTAAATTTCGTTTAATAGCGAAGTTCGAACATCCCAACTTTTGGCATAAACTGAAAATGTATCAAAATAATATAAAATGTATTAGATCGGTGTATAAAAAAGTTTAATTAATACCTATTTTCAGGTTTCGTGTACACAATACATTAGTCCAAGAGTAAATTTCGTTTAATAGCGAAGCTCGAACATCCCAACTTCTGGCATAAACTGAAAATGTATCAAAATAATACAAAAAGGTATTAGATCGGTGTATAAAAAAGTTTAATTAATACCTATTTTCAGGTTTCGTGTACACAATACATTAGTCCAAGAGTAAATTTCGTTTAATAGCGAAGCTCGAACATCCCAACTTTTGGCATAAACGGAAAATGTATCAAAATAATATAAAATGTATTAGATCGGTGTATAAAAAAGTTTAATTAATACCTATTTTCAGGTTTCGTGTACACAATACATTAGTCCAAGAGTAAATTTCGTTTAATAGCGAAGCTCGAACATCCCAACTTTTGGCATAAACTGAAAATGTATCAAAATAATATAAAATGTATTAGATCGGTGTATAAAAAAGTTTAATTAATACCTATTTTCAGGTTTCGTGTACACAATACATTAGTCCAAGAGTAAATTTCGTTTAATAGCGAAACTCGAACTTCCCAACTTGTGCCATAAACTGAAGATGTATAAAAGTAAATTAAAATTTATAGATCTTTGTATAAAAAAGTTTAATTAATACCTGTTTTCAGGTTTCGTGTACACAATACATTAGTCCAAGAGTAAATTTCGTTTAATAGCGAAGCTCGAACATCCCAACTTCTGGCATAAACTGAAAATGTATCAAAATAATATAAAATGTATTAGATCGGTGTATAAAAAAGTTTAATTAATACCTATTTTCAGATTTCCTGTAAACAATACATTAGTGCAAGAGTAAAGTTCGTTTAATAGCGAAACTCGAACATCCCAACTTCTGGCATAAACTGAAAATGTATCAAAATAATATAAAATGTATTAGATCGGTGTATAAAAAAGTTTAATTAATACCTATTTTCAGGTTTCGTGTACACAATACATTGGTCCAAGAGTAAATTTCGTTTAACAGCGAAACTCGAACTTCCCAACTTCTGGCAAAAAACTGAAAATGTATCAAAATAATATAAAATGTATTAGATCGGTGTATAAAAAAGTTTAATTAATACCTATTTTCAGGTTTCGTGACCACAATGCATTAGTCCAAGAGTAAATTTCGTTTAACAGCGAAACTCGAACTTCCCAACTTCTGGCAAAAAACTGAAAATGTATCAAAATAATATAAAATGTATTAGATCGGTGTATAAAAAAGTTTAATTAGTACCTATTTTCAGGTTTCGTGTACTCAATACATTAGTCCATGAGTAAATTTCGTTTAATAGCGAAACTCGAACTTCCCAACTTTGTGCCATAAACTGAAAATGTATAAAAGTAAATTAAAATTTATAGATCTTTATATAAAAAAGTTTAATTAATACCTGTTTTCAGGTTTCGTGTACACAATACATTAGTCCAAGAGTAAATTTCGTTTAATAGCGAAGCTCGAACATCCCAACTTCTGGCATAAACTGAAAATGTATCAAAATAATATATAATGTATTAGATCGGTGTATAAAAAGTTTAATTAATACCTATTTTCAGATTTCCTGTAAACAATACATTAGTGCAAGAGTAAATTTCGTTTAATAGCGAAACTCGAACATCCCAACTTCTGGCATAAACTGAAAATGTATCAAAATAATATAAAATGTATTAGATCGGTGTATAAAAAAGTTTAATTAGTACCTATTTTCAGGTTTCGTGTACTCAATACATTAGTCCAAGAGTAAATTTCGTTTAATAGCGAAACTCGAACTTCCCAATTTTGTGCCATAAACTGAAAATGTATAAAAGTAAATTAAAATTTATAGATCTTTGTATAAAAAAGTTTAATTAATACCTGTTTTCAGGTTTCGTGTACACAATACATTAGTCCAAGAGTAAATTTCGTTTAATAGCGAAGCTCGAACATCCCAACTTCTGGCATAAACTGAAAATGTATCAAAATAATATAAAATGTATTAGATCGGTGTATAAAAAAGTTTAATTAATACCTATTTTCAGATTTCCTGTAAACAATACATTAGTGCAAGAGTAAATTTCGTTTAATAGCGAAACTCGAACATCCCAACTTCTGGCATAAACTGAAAATGTATCAAAATAATATAAAATGTATTAGATCGGTGTATAAAAAGTTTAATTAATACCTATTTTCAGGTTTCGTGACCACAATGCATTAGTCCAAGAGTAAATTTCGTTTAACAGCGAAACTCGAACTTCCCAACTTCTGGCAAAAAACTGAAAATGTATCAAAATAATATAAAATGTATTAGATCGGTGTATAAAAAAGTTTAATTAATACCTATTTTCAGGTTTCGTGACCACAATGCATTAGTCCAAGAGTAAATTTCGTTTAACAGCGAAACTCGAACTTCCCAACTTCTGGCAAAAAACGGAAAATGTATCAAAATAATATAAAATGTATTAGATCGGTGTATAAAAAAGTTTAATTAATACCTATTTTCAGATTTCCTGTAAACAATACATTAGTGCAAGAGTAAATTTCGTTTAATAGCGAAACTCGAACTTCCCAATTTTGTGCCATAAACTGAAAATGTATAAAAGTAAATTAAAATTTATAGATCTTTGTATAAAAAAGTTTAATTAATACCTGTTTTCAGGTTTCGTGTACACAATACATTAGTCCAAGAGTAAATTTCGTTTAATAGCGAAGCTCGATCATCCCAACTTCTGGCATAAACTGAAAATGTATCAAAATAATATAAAATGTATTAGATCGGTGTATAAAAAAGTTTAATTAATACCTATTTTCAGGTTTCGTGTACACAATACATTAGTCCAAGAGTAAATTTCGTTTAATAGCGAAGCTCGAACATCCCAACTTTTGGCATAAACGGAAAATGTATCAAAATAATATAAAATGTATTAGATCGGTGTATAAAAAAGTTTAATTAATACCTATTTTCAGGTTTCGTGTACACAATACATTAGTCCAAGAGTAAATTTCGTTTAATAGCGAAACTCGAACTTCCCAACTTGTGCCATAAACTGAAGATGTATAAAAGTAAATTAAAATTTATAGATCTTTGTATAAAAAAGTTTAATTAATACCTGTTTTCAGGTTTCGTGTACACAATACATTAGTCCAAGAGTAAATTTCGTTTAATAGCGAAGCTCGAACATCCCAACTTCTGGCATAAACTGAAAATGTATCAAAATAATATAAAATGTATTAGATCGGTGTATAAAAAAGTTTAATTAATACCTATTTTCAGGTTTCGTGTACACAATACATTGGTCCAAGAGTAAATTTCGTTTAACAGCGAAACTCGAACTTCCCAACTTCTGGCAAAAAACTGAAAATGTATCAAAATAATATAAAATGTATTAGATCGGTGTATAAAAAAGTTTAATTAATACCTATTTTCAGGTTTCGTGACCACAATGCATTAGTCCAAGAGTAAATTTCGTTTAACAGCGAAACTCGAACTTCCCAACTTCTGGCAAAAAACTGAAAATGTATCAAAATAATATAAAATGTATTAGATCGGTGTATAAAAAAGTTTAATTAGTACCTATTTTCAGGTTTCGTGTACTCAATACATTAGTCCATGAGTAAATTTCGTTTAATAGCGAAACTCGAACTTCCCAACTTTGTGCCATAAACTGAAAATGTATAAAAGTAAATTAAAATTTATAGATCTTTGTATAAAAAAGTTTAATTAATACCTGTTTTCAGGTTTCGTGTACACAATACATTAGTCCAAGAGTAAATTTCGTTTAATAGCGAAGCTCGAACATCCCAACTTCTGGCATAAACTGAAAATGTATCAAAATAATATAAAATGTATTAGATCGGTGTATAAAAAGTTTAATTAATACCTATTTTCAGATTTCCTGTAAACAATACATTAGTGCAAGAGTAAATTTCGTTTAATAGCGAAGCTCGAACATCCCAACTTCTGGCATAAACTGAAAATGTATCAAAATAATATAAAATGTATTAGATCGGTGTATAAAAAGTTTAATTAATACCTATTTTCAGGTTTCGTGACCACAATGCATTAGTCCAAGAGTAAATTTCGTTTAACAGCGAAACTCGAACTTCCCAACTTCTGGCAAAAAACTGAAAATGTATCAAAATAATATAAAATGTATTAGATCGGTGTATAAAAAAGTTTAATTAATACCTATTTTCAGGTTTCGTGACCACAATGCATTAGTCCAAGAGTAAATTTCGTTTAACAGCGAAACTCGAACTTCCCAACTTCTGGCAAAAAACTGAAAATGTATCAAAATAATATAAAATGTATTAGATCGGTGTATAAAAAAGTTTAATTAATACCTATTTTCAGGTTTCGTGACCACAATGCATTAGTCCAAGAGTAAATTTCGTTTAACAGCGAAACTCGAACTTCCCAACTTCTGGCAAAAAACTGAAAATGTATCAAAATAATATAAAATGTATTAGATCGGTGTATAAAAAAGTTTAATTAATACCTATTTTCAGATTTCCTGTAAACAATACATTAGTGCAAGAGTAAATTTCGTTTAATAGCGAAGCTCGAACATCCCAACTTCTGGCATAAACTGAAAATGTATCAAAATAATATAAAATGTATTAGATCGGTGTATAAAAAAGTTTAATTAATACCTATTTTCAGGTTTCGTGACCACAATGCATTAGTCCAAGAGTAAATTTCGTTTAACAGCGAAATTCGAACTTCCCAACTTCTGGCAAAAAACTGAAAATGTATCAAAATAATATAAAATGTATTAGATCGGTGTATAAAAAAGTTTAATTAATACCTATTTTCAGGTTTCGTGTACACAATACATTAGTCCAAGAGTAAATTTCGTTTAATAGCGAAGCTCGATCATCCCAACTTCTGGCATAAACTGAAAATGTATCAAAATAATATAAAATGTATTAGATCGGTGTATAAAAAAGTTTAATTAACCCTTCAGCAGTCGCGTGGGTAATAATCACACCATTGATCGCGTGGATGACAATGGTCATCCATCAGTTATTTTTGATCTTATCAATTATATTTCTATTAGAAGATGTAATTTAATGAATTTACTAAATGAAAAAATGTCTTACAGGTCTTTTTTATAAACCAAAAATGCAAATAACGTAAAATATAAAGCTCTTGTGACATATTTTAGAGAATATTATACCTACTTCAGCTGTATTATTCATTTGTGAGCTAAAGCTTCCTAAATGTTTTTACTTTTATAATTTTGTGTTCACCAGAACCGTTGAGTGAAAGATATATTATTTATTTAATTGAAATATCATACAAAAACTAATAATATTACTAAAACTAATGTAAACAAACATTTGAATAAAAGAGTAGGTAATAGTCGCGTGGATGACAATTGTCACAATTGTCTTATTATAGTACAACTTACCACGTTGAAGGTTGAAATATTGCTACTATATTCGTAAAACCCTAAACAAGGAATACTAAAAACTTGAACCCCCCCTTTTTCTTAGAAACAATGTTATAGGCAATACAATAACAGCGGATGACAATAGTCATCCACGCGACCGCTCAAGGGTTAATACCTGTTTTCAGGTTTCGTGTACACAATACATTAGTCCAAGAGTAAATTTCGTTTAACAGCGAAACTCGAACTTCCCAACTTCTGGCAAAAAACTGTAAATGTATCAAAATAATATAAAATGTATTAGATCGGTGTATAAAAAAGTTTAATTAATACCTATTTTCAGGTTTCGTGTACACAATACATTAGTCCAAGAGTAAATTTCGTTTAATAGCGAAACTCGAACTTCCCAACTTGTGCCATAAACTGAAGATGTATAAAAGTAAATTAAAATTTATAGATCTTTGTATAAAAAGTTTAATTAATACCTGTTTTCAGGTTTCGTGTACACAATACATTAGTCCAAGAGTAAATTTCGTTTAATAGCGAAGCTCGAACATCCCAACTTCTGGCATAAACTGAAAATGTATCAAAATAATATAAAATGTATTAGATCGGTGTATAAAAAAGTTTAATTAATACCTATTTTCAGATTTCCTGTAAACAATACATTAGTGCAAGAGTAAATTTCGTTTAATAGCGAAACTCGAACATCCCAACTTCTGGCATAAACTGAAAATGTATCAAAATAATATAAAATGTATTAGATCGGTGTATAAAAAAGTTTAATTAATACCTATTTTCAGGTTTCGTGTACACAATACATTAGTCCAAGAGTAAATTTCGTTTAATAGCGAAACTCGAACTTCCCAACTTGTGCCATAAACTGAAAATGTATAAAAGTAAATTAAAATTTATAGATCTTTGTATAAAAAAGTTTAATTAATACCTATTTTCAGGTTTCGTGACCACAATGCATTAGTCCAAGAGTAAATTTCGTTTAACAGCGAAACTCGAACTTCCCAACTTCTGGCAAAAAACTGAAAATGTATCAAAATAATATAAAATGTATTAGATCGGTGTATAAAAAGTTTAATTAATACCTATTTTCAGATTTCCTGTAAACAATACATTAGTGCAAGAGTAAATTTCGTTTAATAGCGAAACTCGAACATCCCAACTTCTGGCATAAACTGAAAATGTATCAAAATAATATAAAATGTATTAGATCGGTGTATAAAAAAGTTTAATTAGTACCTATTTTCAGGTTTCGTGTACTCAATACATTAGTCCAAGAGTAAATTTCGTTTAATAGCGAAACTCGAACTTCCCAATTTTGTGCCATAAACTGAAAATGTATAAAATTAAATTAAAATTTATAGATCTTTGTATAAAAAAGTTTAATTAATACCTGTTTTCAGGTTTCGTGTACACAATACATTAGTCCAAGAGTAAATTTCGTTTAATAGCGAAGCTCGAACATAACAACTTCTGGCATAAACTGAAAATGTATCAAAATAATATAAAATGTATTACATCGGTGTATAAAAAGTTTAATTAATACCTATTTTCAGATTTCCTGTAAACAATACATTAGTGCAAGAGTAAATTTCGTTTAATAGCGAAACTCGAACATCCCAACTTCTGGCATAAACTGAAAATGTATCAAAATAATATAAAATGTATTAGATCGGTGTATAAAAAGTTTAATTAATACCTATTTTCAGGTTTCGTGTACACAATACATTAGTCCAAGAGTAAATTTCGTTTAATAGCGAAACTCGAACTTCCCAACTTGTGCCATAAACTGAAAATGTATAAAAGTAAATTAAAATTTATAGATCTTTGTATAAAAAGTTTAATTAATACCTGTTTTCAGGTTTCGTGACCACAATGCATTAGTCCAAGAGTAAATTTCGTTTAACAGCGAAACTCGAACTTCCCAACTTCTGGCAAAAAACTGAAAATGTATCAAAATAATATAAAACGTATTAGATCGGTGTATAAAAAAGTTTAATTAATACCTATTTTCAGGTTTCGTGACCACAATGCATTAGTCCAAGAGTAAATTTCGTTTAACAGCGAAACTCGAACTTCCCAACTTCTGGCAAAAAACTGAAAATGTATCAAAATAATATAAAATGTATTAGATCGGTGTATAAAAAAGTTTAATTAATACCTATTTTCAGATTTCCTGTAAACAATACATTAGTGCAAGAGTAAATTTCGTTTAATAGCGAAACTCGAACTTCCCAATTTTGTGCCATAAACTGAAAATGTATAAAAGTAAATTAAAATTTATAGATCTTTGTATAAAAAAGTTTAATTAATACCTGTTTTCAGGTTTCGTGTACACAATACATTAGTCCAAGAGTAAATTTCGTTTAATAGCGAAGCTCGATCATCCCAACTTCTGGCATAAACTGAAAATGTATCAAAATAATATAAAATATATTAGATCGGTGTATAAAAAAGTTTTATTAATACCTATTTTCAGATTTCCTGTAAACAATACATTAGTGCAAGAGTAAATTTCGTTTAATAGCGAAACTCGAACATCCCAACTTCTGGCATAAACTGAAAATGTATCAAAATAATATAAAATGTATTAGATCGGTGTATAAAAAAGTTTAATTAATACCTATTTTCAGGTTTCGTGTACACAATACATTAGTCCAAGAGTAAATTTCGTTTAATAGCGAAACTCGAACATCCCAACTTCTGGCATAAACTGAAAATGTATCAAAATAATATAAAATGTATTAGATCGGTGTATAAAAAAGTTTAATTAATACCTATTTTCAGGTTTCGTGTACACAATACATTAGTCCAAGAGTAAATTTCGTTTAATAGCGAAACTCGAACATCCCAACTTCTGGCATAAACTGAAAATGTATCAAAATAATATAAAATGTATTAGATCGGTGTATAAAAAAGTTTAAATAATACCTATTTTCAGATTTCCTGTAAACAATACATTAGTGCAAGAGTAAATTTCGTTTAATAGCGAAACTCGAACATCCCAACTTCTGGCATAAACTGAAAATGTATCAAAATAATATAAAATGTATTAGATCGGTGTATAAAAAAGTTTAATTAATACCTATTTTCAGGTTTCGTGCACACAATGCATTAGTCCAAGAGTAAATTTCGTTTAACAGCGAAACTCGAACTTCCCAACTTCTGGCAAAAACTGAAAATGTATCAAAATAATATAAAATGTATTAGATCGGTGTATAAAAAAGTTTAATTAATACCTATTTTCAGATTTCCTGTAAACAATACATTAGTGCAAGAGTAAATTTCGTTTAATAGCGAAACTCGAACATCCCAACTTCTGGCATAAACTGAAAATGATGTATTAGATCGGTGTATAAAAAAGTTTAATTAATACCTATTTTCAGATTTCCTGTAAACAATACATTAGTGCAAGAGTAAATTTCGTTTAATAGCGAAACTCGAACATCCCAACTTCTGGCATAAACTGAAAATGTATCAAAATAATATAAAATATATTAGATCGGTGTATAAAAAAGTTTAATTAATACCTATTTTCAGGTTTCGTGTACACAATACATTAGTCCAAGAGTAAATTTCGTTTAATAGCGAAACTCGAACATCCCAACTTCTGGCATAAACTGAAAATGTATCAAAATAATATAAAATGTATTAGATCGGTGTATAAAAAAGTTTAATTAGTACCTATTTTCAGGTTTCGTGTACTCAATACATTAGTCCAAGAGTAAATTTCGTTTAATAGCGAAACTCGAACTTCCCAACTTTGTGCCATAAACTGAAAATGTATAAAAGTAAATTAAAATTTATAGATCTTTGTATAAAAAAGTTTAATTAATACCTGTTTTCAGGTTTCGTGTACACAATACATTAGTCCAAGAGTAAATTTCGTTTAATAGCGAAGCTCGAACATCCCAACTTCTGGCATAAACTGAAAATGTATCAAAATAATATAAAATGTATTAGATCGGTGTATAAAAAAGTTTAATTAATACCTATTTTCAGGTTTCGTGTACACAATACATTAGTCCAAGAGTAAATTTCGTTTAATAGCGAAACTCGAACATCCCAACTTCTGGCATAAACTGAAAATGTATCAAAATAATATAAAATGTATTAGATCGGTGTATAAAAAAGTTTAAATAATACCTATTTTCAGATTTCCTGTAAACAATACATTAGTGCAAGAGTAAATTTCGTTTAATAGCGAAACTCGAACATCCCAACTTCTGGCATAAACTGAAAATGTATCAAAATAATATAAAATGTATTAGATCGGTGTATAAAAAAGTTTAATTAATACCTATTTTCAGGTTTCGTGCACACAATGCATTAGTCCAAGAGTAAATTTCGTTTAACAGCGAAACTCGAACTTCCCAACTTCTGGCAAAAACTGAAAATGTATCAAAATAATATAAAATGTATTAGATCGGTGTATAAAAAGTTTAATTAATACCTATTTTCAGATTTCCTGTAAACAATACATTAGTGCAAGAGTAAATTTCGTTTAATAGCGAAACTCGAACATCCCAACTTCTGGCATAAACTGAAAATGTATCAAAATAATATAAAATGTATTAGATCGGTGTATAAAAAAGTTTAATTAGTACCTATTTTCAGGTTTCGTGTACTCAATACATTAGTCCATGAGTAAATTTCGTTTAATAGCGAAACTCGAACTTCCCAACTTTGTGCCATAAA
The DNA here is from genome assembly GCA_036250285.1 of Pyrocoelia pectoralis. Classification (NCBI taxonomy): domain Eukaryota; kingdom Metazoa; phylum Arthropoda; class Insecta; order Coleoptera; family Lampyridae; genus Pyrocoelia; species Pyrocoelia pectoralis. Next base: position 5,776 of record JAVRBK010000055.1, on the reverse strand, counting down.
CTGAAAATGTATAAAAGTAAATTAAAATTTATAGATCTTTGTATAAAAAAGTTTAATTAATACCTGTTTTCAGGTTTCGTGTACACAATACATTAGTCCAAGAGAAAATTTCGTTTAATAGCGAAGCTCGAACATCCCAACTTCTGGCATAAACTGAAAATGTATCAAAATAATATAAAATGTATTAGATCGGTGTATAAAAAGTTTAATTAATACCTATTTTCAGATTTCCTGTAAACAATACATTAGTGCAAGAGTAAATTTCGTTTAATAGCGAAACTCGAACATCCCAACTTCTGGCATAAACTGAAAATGTATCAAAATAATATAAAATGTATTAGATCGGTGTATAAAAAAGTTTAATTAGTACCTATTTTCAGGTTTCGTGTACTCAATACATTAGTCCAAGAGTAAATTTCGTTTAATAGCGAAACTCGAACTTCCCAATTTTGTGCCATAAACTGAAAATGTATAAAATTAAATTAAAATTTATAGATCTTTGTATAAAAAAGTTTAATTAATACCTGTTTTCAGGTTTCGTGTACACAATACATTAGTCCAAGAGTAAATTTCGTTTAATAGCGAAGCTCGAACATAACAACTTCTGGCATAAACTGAAAATGTATCAAAATAATATAAAATGTATTACATCGGTGTATAAAAAAGTTTAATTAATACCTATTTTCAGATTTCCTGTAAACAATACATTAGTGCAAGAGTAAATTTCGTTTAATAGCGAAACTCGAACATCCCAACTTCTGGCATAAACTGAAAATGTATCAAAATAATATAAAATGTATTAGATCGGTGTATAAAAAAGTTTAATTAATACCTATTTTCAGGTTTCGTGACCACAATGCATTAGTCCAAGAGTAAATTTCGTTTAACAGCGAAACTCGAACTTCCCAACTTCTGGCAAAAAACTGAAAATGTATCAAAATAATATAAAATGTATTAGATCGGTGTATAAAAAAGTTTAATTAATACCTATTTTCAGATTTCCTGTAAACAATACATTAGTGCAAGAGTAAATTTCGTTTAATAGCGAAACTCGAACTTCCCAATTTTGTGCCATAAACTGAAAATGTATAAAAGTAAATTAAAATTATAGATCTTTGTATAAAAAAGTTTAATTAATACCTGTTTTCAGGTTTCGTGTACACAATACATTAGTCCAAGAGTAAATTTCGTTTAATAGCGAAGCTCGATCATCCCAACTTCTGGCATAAACTGAAAATGTATCAAAATAATATAAAATATATTAGATCGGTGTATAAAAAAGTTTTATTAATACCTATTTTCAGATTTCCTGTAAACAATACATTAGTGCAAGAGTAAATTTCGTTTAATAGCGAAACTCGAACATCCCAACTTCTGGCATAAACTGAAAATGTATCAAAATAATATAAAATGTATTAGATCGGTGTATAAAAAAGTTTAATTAATACCTATTTTCAGGTTTCGTGTACACAATACATTAGTCCAAGAGTAAATTTCGTTTAATAGCGAAACTCGAACATCCCAACTTCTGGCATAAACTGAAAATGTATCAAAATAATATAAAATGTATTAGATCGGTGTATAAAAAAGTTTAATTAATACCTATTTTCAGGTTTCGTGTACACAATACATTAGTCCAAGAGTAAATTTCGTTTAATAGCGAAACTCGAACATCCCAACTTCTGGCATAAACTGAAAATGTATCAAAATAATATAAAATGTATTAGATCGGTGTATAAAAAAGTTTAAATAATACCTATTTTCAGATTTCCTGTAAACAATACATTAGTGCAAGAGTAAATTTCGTTTAATAGCGAAACTCGAACATCCCAACTTCTGGCATAAACTGAAAATGTATCAAAATAATATAAAATGTATTAGATCGGTGTATAAAAAAGTTTAATTAATACCTATTTTCAGGTTTCGTGCACACAATGCATTAGTCCAAGAGTAAATTTCGTTTAACAGCGAAACTCGAACTTCCCAACTTCTGGCAAAAACTGAAAATGTATCAAAATAATATAAAATGTATTAGATCGGTGTATAAAAAAGTTTAATTAATACCTATTTTCAGATTTCCTGTAAACAATACATTAGTGCAAGAGTAAATTTCGTTTAATAGCGAAACTCGAACATCCCAACTTCTGGCATAAAACTGAAAATGATGTATTAGATCGGTGTATAAAAAAGTTTAATTAATACCTATTTTCAGATTTCCTGTAAACAATACATTAGTGCAAGAGTAAATTTCGTTTAATAGCGAAACTCGAACATCCCAACTTCTGGCATAAACTGAAAATGTATCAAAATAATATAAAATATATTAGATCGGTGTATAAAAAAGTTTAATTAATACCTATTTTCAGGTTTCGTGTACACAATACATTAGTCCAAGAGTAAATTTCGTTTAATAGCGAAACTCGAACATCCCAACTTCTGGCATAAACTGAAAATGTATCAAAATAATATAAAATGTATTAGATCGGTGTATAAAAAAGTTTAATTAGTACCTATTTTCAGGTTCGTGTACTCAATACATTAGTCCAAGAGTAAATTTCGTTTAATAGCGAAACTCGAACTTCCCAACTTTGTGCCATAAACTGAAAATGTATAAAAGTAAATTAAAATTTATAGATCTTTGTATAAAAAAGTTTAATTAATACCTGTTTTCAGGTTTCGTGTACACAATACATTAGTCCAAGAGTAAATTTCGTTTAATAGCGAAGCTCGAACATCCCAACTTCTGGCATAAACTGAAAATGTATCAAAATAATATAAAATGGTATTAGATCGGTGTATAAAAAAGTTTAATTAATACCTATTTTCAGGTTTCGTGTACACAATACATTAGTCCAAGAGTAAATTTCGTTTAATAGCGAAACTCGAACATCCCAACTTCTGGCATAAACTGAAAATGTATCAAAATAATATAAAATGTATTAGATCGGTGTATAAAAAAGTTTAAATAATACCTATTTTCAGATTTCCTGTAAACATTACATTAGTGCAAGAGTAAATTTCGTTTAATAGCGAAACTCGAACATCCCAACTTCTGGCATAAACTGAAAATGTATCAAAATAATATAAAATGTATTAGATCGGTGTATAAAAAAGTTTAATTAATACCTATTTTCAGGTTTCCTGTAAACAATACATTAGTGCAAGAGTAAATTTCGTTTAATAGCGAAACTCGAACATCCCAACTTCTGGCATAAACTGAAAATGTATCAAAATAATATAAAATGTATTAGATCGGTGTATAAAAAAGTTTAAATAATACCTATTTTCAGATTTCCTGTAAACATTACATTAGTGCAAGAGTAAATTTCGTTTAATAGCGAAACTCGAACATCCCAACTTCTGGCATAAACTGAAAATGTATCAAAATAATATAAAATGTATTAGATCGGTGTATAAAAAAGTTTAAATAATACCTATTTTCAGATTTCCTGTAAACATTACATTAGTGCAAGAGTAAATTTCGTTTAATAGCGAAACTCGAACATCCCAACTTCTGGCATAAACTGAAAATGTATCAAAATAATATAAAATGTATTAGATCGGTGTATAAAAAAGTTTAATTAATACCTATTTTCAGGTTTCGTGTACACAATACATTAGTCCAAGAGTAAATTTCGTTTAATAGCGAAACTCGAACATCCCAACTTCTGGCATAAACTGAAAATGTATCAAAATAATATAAAATGTATTAGATCGGTGTATAAAAAAGTTTAAATAATACCTATTTTCAGATTTCCTGTAAACATTACATTAGTGCAAGAGTAAATTTCGTTTAATAGCGAAACTCGAACATCCCAACTTCTGGCATAAACTGAAAATGTATCAAAATAATATAAAATGTATTAGATCGGTGTATAAAAAAGTTTAATTAATACCTATTTTCAGGTTTCCTGTAAACAATACATTAGTGCAAGAGTAAATTTCGTTTAATAGCGAAACTCGAACATCCCAACTTCTGGCATAAACTGAAAATGTATCAAAATAATATAAAATGTATTAGATCGGTGTATAAAAAAGTTTAATTAATACATATTTGCAGGTTTCCTGTACACAATACATTAGTCCAAGAGTAAATTTCGTTCAACAGCGAAACTCGAACTTCCCAACTTCTGGCATAAACTGAAAATGTACCAAAATAATATAAAATGTATTAGATCGGTGTATAAAAAAGTTTAATTAATACCTATTTTCAGGTATCGTGTACTTAATACATTAGTCCAAGAGTAAATTTCGTTTAATAGCGAAACTCGAACTTCCCAACTTCTGGCAAAAAACTGAAAATGTATCAAAATAATATAAAATGTATTAGATCGGTGTATAAAAAAGTTTAATTAATACCTATTTTCAGATTTCCTGTAAACAATACATTAGTGCAAGAGTAAATTTCGTTTAATAGCGAAACTCGAACTTCCCAACTTCTGGCATAAACTGAAAATGTACCAAAATAATATAAAATGTATTAGATCGGTGTATAAAAAAGTTTAATTAATACCTATTTTCAGATTTCCTGTAAACAATACATTAGTGCAAGAGTAAATTTCGTTTAATAGCGAAACTCGAACATCCCAACTTCTGGCATAAACTGAAAATGTATCAAAATAATATAAAATGTATTAGATCGGTGTATAAAAAAGTTTAATTAATACCTATTTTCAGATTTCCTGTAAACAATACATTAGTGCAAGAGTAAATTTCGTTTAATAGCGAAACTCGAACTTCCCAACTTCTGGCATAAACTGAAAATGTACCAAAATAATATAAAATGTATTAGATCGGTGTATAAAAAAGTTTAATTAATACCTATTTTCAGGTATCGTGTACTTAATACATTAGTCCAAGAGTAAATTTCGTTTAATAGCGAAGCTCGAACATCCCAACTTCTGGCATAAACTGAAAATGTATCAAAATAATATAAAATGTATTAGATCGGTGTATAAAAAAGTTTAATTAATACCTATTTTCAGATTTCCTGTAAACAATACATTAGTGCAAGAGTAAATTTCGTTTAATAGCGAAACTCGAACTTCCCAACTTCTGGCATAAACTGAAAATGTACCAAAATAATATAAAATGTATTAGATCGGTGTATAAAAAAGTTTAATTAATACCTATTTTCAGGTATCGTGTACTAATACATTAGTCCAAGAGTAAATTTCGTTTAATAGCGAAGCTCGAACATCCCAACTTCTGGCATAAACTGAAAATGTATCAAAATAATATAAAATGTATTAGATCGGTGTATAAAAAAGTTTAATTAATAAATATTTTCAGATTTCCTGTAAACAATACATTAGTGCAAGAGTAAATTTCGTTTAATAGCGAAACTCGAACTTCCCAACTTTGTGCCATAAACTGAAAATGTATAAAAGTAAATTAAAATTTATAGATCTTTGTATAAAAAAGTTTAATTAATACCTGTTTTCAGGTTTCGTGTACACAATACATTAGTCCAAGAGTAAATTTCGTTTAACAGCGAAACTCGAACTTAACAACTTCTGGCAAAAAACTGAAAATGTATCAAAATAATATAAAATGTATTAGATCGGTGTATAAAAAAGTTTAATTAATACCTATTTTCAGATTTCCTGTAAACAATACATTAGTGCAAGAGTAAATTTCGTTTAATAGCGAAACTCGAACATCCCAACTTCTGGCATAAACTGAAAATGTATCAAAATAATATAAAATGTATTAGATCGGTGTATAAAAAAGTTTAATTAGTACCTATTTTCAGGTTTCGTGTACTCAATACATT
>JAVRBK010000054.1:0-48928 GCA_036250285.1 Pyrocoelia pectoralis | reverse complement strand
ACATGAATCGTCTCAATTCGCCTAGTACGGAACACTCGTACAGTATGTGGTGCACGGTCTTGTCGTCTGTAGCATCTTCTATTCCCTTGAGGGCCTCTCTCGCATGATGACAATATAACATCGAGGAGCACCTGCTTTGTGCTGGGCTTGTGCGCCTTGAGTTGTTAAGTTGTTTACAGTTGATACTGTAAGTGGAAGAGCCGGGTCTAGACCATAAATCGTTTGTTTTAAGGCCAGCTTTTTCATTGCCTTTGTTCCAGCCATTCGAGCTCGAGGGTATTGCGTTTGTCACTTGCTCTACTATACTTGGTGACATTCGTAAACCAGCCTAGAGGTAATTTTGCAATGACCTAGTTCTTGAAGAGTGGCTCTGCCCTCGCAGGAGATTCTGATAATTTTATTCTATATGCTGCGCATGAAGGTTTTTCTTGCACTAAGCGTTATTCCCACTGGAATGTGGGAGGTTGCCAAGCACCTTCTTCAACCACTTAAGAAACGGTTGTTGTTGTCGCACGAGATTTTTAGGATCTCGCCCGAATACCTTCAACGCTTGAACATGGGTGAATAAATGCTTAGTCAGTGGGTTGTTAGTGTCGACGATCGCTACTCTGAGTTGCTTGTAGCTACGGTTTCGAGGTGCTTCAACCTTGCCACTACCCGCCTTTGGTTTGGGGCTGTGATCGGCCCTTCTTTGTCAGCGGTTGCGTTGAGCATCCGACCTTTTCCTTTTTTCTCCGCGCTTACCAGTTGCCCTACCTCGCCGAAGTTGCCCCTAGGACAATGCCACTGGGTCGGGGTTGAGCGGCTGCCTGGCGTTCTTCTTCCTCTTTTGTTCGACGTCGGAGATGAGCTTTCCTTTTCTTTTGTGTAGTTGAGACTCGGTGACGTGCATCTGAGTTTGAGAGGTGTCTTGGGATACCCCTCTGAGATGGGCGTTTTGTTCATGTTGGATTTATAATTTTCATCCACCTAGATCCCCACTCACCACAGGGCTCAACAAGGGACGTCTATCGATCCAGACGACACCATGGCTACTAAAAGGATATAACTTCCAAGGGTAGCAGAAAACAGGCCTGGTTTCGCTTCCGAGTAGATCGTTGAAAATCGACCACCTTCCGCTAGTCAGTCTGCTGCCACTACCCCTACAAAAGCTCACCCAGTCGGCGGTCTGATCGAGGTGGGTTAGCGTCGACCTCCCGCCTTAAGTGAAATTTCGGTTAAAGTAGTGTGTTGTGCACCTTGGAGATCTCATTCCGTCCAAGGATGACTCAACTACCAAGACTCGTTCATCCACTATTACGGCACGGTACAAGCACGAGGGATGTCTTTAGTCTGGATTCTTACTTGGGGCCGTCACACGCCGGGTCAAACCTCACGTCTTGATGATTGAACAACTCAAACCCCACAGCCACGTTACGGTAACAACACTGGGGGGGGTAAAACTGCCATGAAGATATTGAACTTTAACCGTAAGTAAAGCAATATGTCGGCGAAATGGTTGTCGGCGTTGTATCCACGGTCGGCATAATAGTACACATTGGATTCGGCGAAATGGTCGTCAGCGTTTTGGCCATAGTCGACGTTTTCGACCATGTCGCCGTTTTGGTTATTCGGCGAAATGTCAAATCCCCGGAGAACAAGCATCCACAACCGCGGTATCCCTGTATACGTGTAAGACGACAACGCAGTGGCGCCCGGTGTTTCGATGTTGGAGCCGGCAGCTACTGATCTACTGTTCAGCTACTCATTCTTCTGGTCGGTCCCTCTGACATTGGGAATTACGTTCTTTTCTCAGGTAGTCCGGCTGACTAGGTCAAGATCAAACCCTAACGCTTCACACACTTCCATGGTTTATCGACATTGTTGACGACAAGCAGAGCAGACGTCGGCGATGTTGAACACCCTGCAAGTCCTTGACCGACACAACAGCATGAGCAGGGTAGGTGATGCTGTCTTTGGTTGCTATTTTAATGTGACGACCACACTTTTCTCTATCATTAACTTAAGCGTTACTGGTCTAGTTTCCACTATAGACTTCAATCCGATTCTGCTCCCGGTGCGAAGCAAATTTAATGTCTCTTTCCACTGGAATCGAGTAGAAGCATTGAACGTACGCTATACGCAACTGGAAAGGTAACGCTAATAAGTAACACTGAAGCCACAGCCAAGTTAGGCAACCCTCAACGAATGGGTATCTCTATCTCTTTCCTTCGTACACAAAGTCATACTCAACGCCGTAACACAAGAAATAAAATAAAATACGTTGGCTGTTACGTCTACTTTACTACCACAACAAACTAGAAAGCGACAGAAGTACTCACTCTGCATCTGTCTTCTGGCTTCAATGCCTACAATGCATTGGAATAGCTCGTATCCCTTCCAGTTGCGTATAGCGTACAGTTCAATGAGTAAAAGTGAGGAAAATTGATATTTCAGTAGAGCCAACTTAACTTTAGCTTGTTGAATATTAACAAACATAACCTTTAAACAGCAACAACGTACAGTTAGTTAAAGTGTAAAAATATCACGTTTGTTTTCCATTTTGGATATTTTTCAGAGAATTACTAAGGTTAAAGAAAGAGAGGTTCTCATTTCTGAGAAAATATAACTTAATACTGTTATTCTAAAAAGTAAAGGTTGGCAACTATCTATTTCGATCCTGTTGCAACAGTTTCCACCGATTGAATTTGGTGTCAATTCGCTGCTAACCCGCCAAAGCGCGAACAGAGGTGAAATTAACGCAGTAGGTAAGGCACGTCTCCATCGATTTAAATTTGGTTTTACGCCGTACTAGTAGCGGATTAACGGATCGGTAAAAACTGAGCCATTTAGGAAGTAAATATTATATAGTCAATTAGTCAGATTTTCGTAAAGGAAATTTCGACGTTCTCGAAGTGCATCGGATCGTGTAATCTTGGGGGAAATGAATGGCAAATTAGAGAAACTGCGAAGCTTTTGGACATATCTTCATATAAGCTTTTTGCATTAGGAGTACGCGTACATTTTTGAAACATCCTGTATATGAAGTTGTACTTGGTTACGTAGCTGTTGATTTGTAGTTGACGGTACAATAGACACCATTAATAGTAAATTGAGAATTGACATATTTTTCACTAAACTAAAGCACCCTAGGAATTGGTTGTATCTTCTTAACACATTAAATACACAACTTTTCTATATTGATATTAACTATAATATCGTGCTAAAGTAAAAAAAATGAAAATGCCACCAAAAAACCGATCGGTAACGGATATTATGGGTATGAAGATATCCCCGATTTGCAGGAGAACAATGTAGACAATTCTACATCACCCCCTATTGAACCTCCTGCTCCGGTGGAGCAACAGGACAGCGGTGCAGACAACGAGTTTGCGGAATATTTGTGGATGGAACACGAAGAGGAGTTCGACAAGCAGGTAATGCAACAATTAGAAGAAGAAGAGCTCATGGAGCAATGTATAGAGGCAATGCTCGAGGAAGAACATCGTAGCTTGACCGAACAAGCTTCTGAACGAATCAACACTCAAGAAACTCAACAGGCCGAGTAAGTTTACGTTTGTGAACTATTAGTTTAAATCGCTTTATCGTTATAGGGATAGAGATACGGACATTATGAACCTGGTTAATAACTTTAGACTTCAGTTATTCGACGTTACACAAAGTACGTTAAATCCGCTAGCCGAAGAGTTTGTACCTGATGCCAGAAACACACCGCCACCTCCTAATACAGAATGACTACTACGACCTGTTAACGTTCATATTAATTAGGTAATATAGATGTAAGTTTTTTTTTGTTTGTGAATCTCAATTAGACGAATAGCGATGATAATTTTGCAATGTGAAAATCAAACTTTTTTTGTAATATAAGTTAAGGGATTTCTATTGATATGTTTATAATTTCTTTTTCACATTGCACAGTCTATCATTTATATATTTATACTTAACTATTAGTTATATATATACATATATATGTACTCATTTCATAATTGAAGCAGCTACGTTCCTTTTCTTTGTGATCAATTGGATTACTTACGCATCACCACCGTATCGCAATACCTATAATATTTAATTTAATTGTAATATACTCTCGTTGCGGTTTAATTTGTACGATGTACAATATGAGTGATTAAAGTTTAGTGGTGAAATCAATATTTATGTATTAATACATATTAAATTGTAGATTCGATTTATTGAACGTGACTTTTGTACAATCGAAAGTACGCAAACTTTTCTTTGATGTGGGGCTTTGAACAAACTTCCATTATTATACTTGGGCAAAATTTGAACGTAACCGAACATTTAATAACGACTTTAAGATTTTGCAGCTATTTTAGGTGTGTGGAATTATAAACGACGATTGATTTAAAAATACAAAGAATTTTGTATTGATAGTAAGTACTAAAAATATGTAACAAAATAAATGCGACATATGGCATAATGTGTTGCTTTTGCAAGGAAACTATCATCTCGGGTTTTCTTTGCAAGTTAATTATTCTACTTGTCTCAATCTTTATTTGTGAAGAAATTAAATATAATCTTATATTGTCCTATGTAGGGTACTGCCTTGATTGAACTGATTCAGCAACGAATAATAAACACTTATAGTGATTGTATTTGCCAATTTAAATGTTCAACATTTGTTTATAATCAAAGTTATTCGACGATGTGATTATTATCTTTATATTTTACTCACAGTCCAAAATTCACCTCTGGGCATTATAAAATATGTACATGTACTGTACATCCATATAATTAGTACTTAATAGCTTTAAATTAGGTGTAGTTGCAACATTAATTAGAAAAACTTCTATATTTTCGTATAATCAGTCCACCCTTGAAATAAATTATAATAGTAGTAAGCTTGGTATTTATCATAATTTTTGGCCTGTTTCAAAGTAAAATTCCTTCTACACCACACGTGTTTTGTATTTTATTAACGCTCGATCTAAGGAATTGCATAAAAAGCTTTTTGATCCTCGATATAATAATATAATCGTTTATATAAATGTGTTACAGTCATTCGTTAACAATGCTTTCTGGTTATAAATGAATGATCTTATATTCCTCACACCTCTCCTAATTCGTCCGTACTCTAACCAATTAATAAAAATAACTGAGCGTACGAAAAAAGGTATTAATATCCTCAAATAACCGAAGTCGAAAGCCCTCGAGACACAATGCGAAAAATTACTAGAAAGAAATGAATTATAATTTGAGTAATGTATACAAACGTTTTGTATATTATTTTTTATTGTCCCGCATACACAAACATATTCGTAGTTGTTGTTTTTTTTTACTAACAATAGCTACTTATAATTGTTAGTAAAAAAAAAACAACAATTACGAATATGTCGGTTTATGACACAATAATAATAATAATTAAAATTTTTACTAACAATAGCTACTTTATTAAATTATAACATAAAATTAAATGGTTTGTTCTTAATTTTTGAAATGTTTGTGTGTTACAATTGCCATGTCATTTATTCGTACATTTAACTTACGTTAACTTTGACTTAGTAAAATGTGTGATAATATTTGGTTTGTTTTTAATTTAATAAACTGTCACCTACACTACTTAATGTAAAATTTTCCAGTTTAATCTATTTAGTGATACCTATTAGCTATATTTAGTATTAAGTTTTCCGTCTAGATGTTAATAGACATAGTGTTTAATAAAAGGAACTTAAATTTGTACAATTTTTGTCTATTTCACTGTCTTACAGAAAAGGGCAACTATAGCAAATTTTAAAAAATATTAGTGTGCGTAAGAAGAAAAACTCAGCTAATTTGTACTCGGTGAGGTACTTATATAAATCTAAATACCATTGTGATTGTTATACATTTAAATAAATTAAATATATTGTCATTTGGCACCATCTGAGTGGACTTATTCGTGATAAAAATCAAAAATCATTCATTGAAAAATAACATTAATATTATGTGGGTTGGAGGGAATAGGGATGATTTGAGAAACATCTTAAAGTTCTATTTTTTAATTTAATTTAATTTTTGCTCTTTCATTAATATTAATTTCAAGGTAATAACAATGTCATTTTTAAAAGAAAAACGATAATTTTTGATTTTTATTATGAATAAGCGCACTCAGCTGGTGCGAAACGTCAATTTTTAATTTATTTAAATGTATAACTTAACAATAGCAATGGTATTTTTATAAATACCGCACCAAGTACAAATTTAGCTGATTTTTTCGTCTTCCGCAAACACCTACATTAAGAATCCATCACCAGTTGGAATTGAGACTGATTTCATGGATGTCGATGTATATATACAATTTAAATAAAACATTGTTATATAAACACAAAAAAGATGTCAATGGATAGAGGAAAGTTTATTGTAGGGCCCTCCTGATGGATCTTTTTATAAAGTTTTTGCTAAAATTTGTTTGAAGTTGATTTTAAATTTTACAAGAAATACGAACAAAAATGGAAAATTCTAATACACGAGAGCCCTACAAGAACCTTTCCTCTTTGAAATGACATATTTTGTATTTCAATAAACCTATTTATTATTCAAAATTTATGTATATTTCTAAACCCATGCAAGCGCTAAAATTTGTATTGTGCGTTGGTAAACTTTGTAAAAATTAAATGATCCCTATCAGACAAGCCCTACAATTTGTTGTGGTTATACAACAATGTTTTACTTGAATTTTATGTATACATAAAAACTCATTCAATCAGTTTCAATTTCAACCCATAATCACCAACGGCCAACATTGATAATCCTATAAACGTAAAAAATATTAACTGTAAGAGAAATTGACACCTTTAATATAATTTTTCTTTTTTATTTTGTTAAAATATTGATACTGTAAACAACTAAAAAACATTTAGTTTCATCTAAGTTAAATTCTGCTTACTTGTTATTCCTTCCTATTCTCTCATTCTTGCTTTACTTCTCTTCCATTTTCTCCACTCTCTGCTAGTACTTAGGTATTCCCTTCTCCCTCTGTCTCCCTCTCTCAGTTCTTCGCACTCTTTTTGCATATATGTTCAACTTACCCGCACAACCTACATCTTCTATCCTCCTCTTCTCTCCAATATCTGTTTCCTCTCCTCATTACACCACACCTAAATCTCTCTTTGCTTTCCTACCTTTTCACGTATTTTGGTACTGACTTTACATTATCTTACCATATTCTCCGTTATATTTAAACTCCCCAGTCTTCGCCCTTCTTTCCTGTTTATCTATTTTCGTCTGATATTTCTCCCCCATTCTCTCTTAGCTTTGTCACTTCTTCTGTCGCATATCCGTTACTTCTGTAATATTCTCTTTCCTTCTGTCCGTATGTCTTCCTTCCCTCCAGCACGCTTTTAATATAGTGCAACCCGCTACTTCCACTCTGATCTTCTGTGTCTGTTTCCTCTGCAACTATGTATCCTGGTGTCTCCCTTGGTCAGTCCTATTACCCACCTCCTGTATTCTCTCCATTCTCTGCCGCTGTTCTTTCTCATATCTCAGCTCCATACACGTCTTCCCCACGATTATTTTCAGATCGTCCAAATCTTTGTATTCCCTACCACCACCTCTCTCCCTGCTGCCCCCCCTTGCTTCTCCTCTAATTCCGCTGTGTGTATCCTTGTCTGAGTCCATTCTTCGTTCAAAATTTCTTACCTAGCTTCCCGTTTGCTGTTATTCTGTTACTTATGTCTCTCTACAAATGTCTCACTCTTTTCCTTATTCTCTCGCTTTATTCCTTTTTTCTCCATGATGTGTACTAGTTTCTCCCTGTTAATACTTTATTGAACACTCTGCTTCCATTATTCAAAAACAGTGCATATAATTTCGCCCCTTTCTTTTCGACCCCTTTATCTATCACGTGCTTTAGTATGTAAACGTTATATCTTCTTCCCTTCCTAAAGCCCGCCTGATGTCCATCCGGTATAGTATCTTTTTTCTTTCTAGTTCTTGACAAGTCTTTTCTCTATTTATACCTTCGCATATATCTTGTACCTATCTTGAATTTAGGAGGGTAATTTCTCTAGTTTTTCATAACAACTTTGTCCCCTCTCTTATATTTAGGGCAGATGATATGCCTTCCCTCCCATTCCGTTGGGAACCCTTCTCCTCTACAGATTTTGTTTATTATTTCTGTCATTCTTCTCATCTTCAACCCTACGTAAATCCATTCTTCGTTTTGTATCACACCCCTTTTCCTTTCTTTAGTCTTCCTAGTACCTGTTCTACTTCCTCCTCTTATCTCCTCTCCGTCTTTCTCGCTAATAGTCTCTACAGTGTCTTCATAAAGCGACTTCTCCATACCTACTTGTATAGTTATGTTGCTTATAATAGATCATGTTATAGCGGAACAAGTACCCCCCCTAAGGTGTTACATACAGCGTATTATTTATTATTCCGCATGAATATTAGGGCTAAAGTACATTACTTTAAAAAGCTTTTGTGGAGGCACATGAGAGCTGATTAAACTGATAGAATGTATAACTACTTTTTAAAATTATTTTCATAATGTACAGAGGTATCCTAAAAAGGAAAAACATATAGAAGTTCTATTTTTCTTCCATGTATATTACTTCTGTAGATAAGGTTTAAGTGAAGTAAAACCTTGATATGAAAAAATGTATTTTGTTACTAGGAACGGAAAATCTGTACGGAGCTTTCTATTTAAAAAATAGGTACCGTTTTTGGGACACATTATGAAACTATACCTCCAATCGTCCCCTATTTATCTCCGGAGCACCTTTTTAAAGGCAACTACCTATAACATATACTTTGTATTATTTTCATTTAGGCTTCCACGAATTATATAGTAATTATAATTATTATAGTAATGAGCAATACTTTGTATTGTATCCACTGTGTAATGTGTGTATATAGTGAAAGAATTTAAAAGATAACCATTGTTATTTTCGAAATTATAATGCTTATTAAAAATTATTGTCATAGCACTATGACTCAAACTGGGAATTATAGTGAATCTAGATGGAATAATAACTCGTCTAGACACATCTATACAAACTCAACTAATATAAAACAAAACATAAATCCTCAACCCACACTCTCCCCGCACTCTAATCATCCCCTAAGTGTCCCCCGTTGCCCTATCCACTCCCTTGCTTTCCAATTCCTTCTTTCTTCCACCTTCACCATCCATCCTCTATTCCTTCCCCTCTTCGGCCTTTATATCTTGTCACCATCATCCTCTTCCTACTCAATCCTTCCCTTAGGTACTCACTCCGGCACTCTTTCTGAAATATAATATCTTCATATAGGTACCTCCCTTCTCCGATCCTACGCCCTGTTTCTTGCCTTTGCAACATCTTTATCTCTCTTTCTACAATGTCTTCTCTTGTGCTCACCCCCCTCCCCATCCTCCTTTTATTCTTTTTCTTACTTCCTCTCTTGCGTAACCCCCTTTCGTAATATTCCTTTCTCTCGTCTTGTCCGTATCCTATTTTCCAACAGCTCTGCAGTATCTTCCCCTATATCCATTCTCCCTCCTTATACTTCATCGCCATAGCTTCCCCGTCTGCTGCACTCTAATCTTCTCTCCTTTTAATTTTTCTTGCACTATATACCTATGCCCCTTATCCTAGGCCTAACGTACCCATCTCCAATATCTGTCCTGCATCCTTTCCAGCACTTCCCGTTCCCTATCCACACCCATATCTCTACCGCATACAACACTACAATTTTTACTAGTTTTTCAAACAACCACTTCCTTATTCTCATTAGATTGTTCCAAATGTTCTCTCCCCTAATCCCCACACCTGTCGTCCAACACTTTACACCCCTTTTTGCCAGTTCCCTCACATGCACCTCGCCCTTATTGTCGTGATTTTATATCCCAGGTACCTCACTTCGCCCCACACTTTCTATGTTCTCGCTGTAACAATTGTTAATTGTTGTTTAATAATCAAACTACGGTATATAGTATATATCGTTTAATGTCTACCATTAGACGCCATGTCATCGACTGTCGTACTGGCTGTGTCTACGCTCCCACCTACATACATTACATCTCCCCCTTTAACTAAAATTTAAACTTAAATTTATGCATATTAAACAACGAAATTAATATCTAACAAAATTCTCAAGATATGTAGGAGGTTTTATTACTCTCCCCGATCTGGTTATTCGCACATCGTTGGGTTGACTGACATGTGATGTCGTAGGTATAGAAAAAGGCACTGTCTCATTGAAGTTGGGTGTAGTCCCAGTTATATTATGCTGAATGTTATCATCTGTACTATTTGAGGTAGTATCCTTCTCCAACACTCTGTCTAACATTTCATTGAACGCGTCATTGGGTTGTTCCCTATGATCATTACTGGTTTTTCTAATTACTTTCCTGTTTCTTCCGTATATTTGCAAATTGTTATCTAACCTTACATCATACGATCTTGGTCTATCTCTATTACATTGAATGATGGTACCTGGTACCCATACTTTTTTATCATTTTGCATGACCACTCTATCTCCGACTGCAAGATTTGGTAAATTTTTTGCATGGCGATTGTAATACCTGCTTTGATTGAATTGATGTCTTTTAAAAATATTATTATATTTCTTTGACGGTTTAATATTTACTGGTAGTATACCACGTAACTTTCTGTTAAAAAGCAATTCTGCCGGAGAGGGTATTTCTGAACTTATTGGTGTATTGCGATACTCAAGCAACGCTAAATGTGTATCTTTCTTATCAAAATAAGCTTTTTTCATTATTTTTTTAATTGTTTGAATATGTCTTTCAACAAATCCGTTAGATTGTGGATATTTCGGTGATGACGTTTTATGAGTAATCTCCCAATTTTGTAAAAATTTTTGAAATTCTGCATTTACAAATTGAGGTCCATTATCAGTATACAAAATGTTTGGCTTTCCTAAACGTGCAAAAATCATTTGAAACAATCGATTACTTTTTCACTTGTAGTGACTTCTAAACACTCAATTTCTGGAAATCTCGAATAATTATCTACTACTATTAAGAAATCCCTACCATTAAATTTAAAGAAATCAGCCGAAACTGCCATCCACGGTTCTTTAGAAATAGGCTTATTAATCAATAACTCTTTTTGTTGACTGTTTTGGTATGTGATACACGCTGAACAATTCTTAATTAAGTTTGTGAGCTCTAAATTTAAATTCGGCCAATAAACTACTTCTTTAGCTCTCAATATTGATTTCTGTATACCTAAATGATTATAATGTAGTTTATTTAAAATATCTGTACGCAATGCTTTTGGAATAACTATTTGAAAACCCTTAAACACAAACCCTTTTTGAAAAACTAATTCATCTCTAACTGACCAGTACGGTCTCACTACAATATTTACTTGATTTTTGTGGACAGGCCACCCTTCCTTAATTACTTTTACTAGTTCAATTAGTTCCTCATCTTTAGCAGTTTCATCAACTATTTGGTTATATCTTTTAGGACTGATGTTTATATATTGTATAAAATTTAATTGTGCTTCATATTCCGCTTCTTCAAGCATGCATTTCTTATCATCATAACTAGCCCTAGATAATGTATCTGCAAAATACAATTTAGAACCTTGTTTATATTGCAAATCAAAATCATAATTTTGTAAAGTAATCCTGAATCTCTGTAGTCTAAGTGGACATTTGTTAAGTGGTTTTTTGAAAATTGCTTCAAGAGGTTTGTGGTCACTTTCTATTTTAAAATGTCTCCCGTATAAGTATTGATGAAATCTTTGACATCCGAAGACAATTGCCAAAGTTTCTTTTTCAATTTGTGCATAATTTTGCTGCGATTCGTTTAATGATTTAGAAGCATAAGCAATAGGTGCTTCGTTTTGCAACAATACTGCTCCTAATCCATCCTTAGAACTATCCACCTGCAATACCAGTGGTTTGTTCTCATCATAATATTGTAACACAGGATTATTCATTAAAATTTCTTTTAATCCGATGAATTCTTTCATATGCTCCCCAGTCCAATCCCAAACAATGTTTTTTTTAATTAAGTTTCTTAAATTCACTGTTAATTTTGAGCAATTTGGAATAAATTTTGAAACATATGTTATCATTCCCAAAAATCTAGACAATTCTTTAGCATTTTGTGGAACCGGTATTTTTTGAATTGCCTCAATTTTGTAAGGATCCATTTGGATTCCCTCCTTTGACAATATGTGACCAACATACTTCACCTTGTCAACTAAAAACTGACATTTGTTCTTATTAAATTTTACACCTGCCTCTCGTGCTTTATCACAAACTTCACGTAAGGTTTTTAAATGATCATGTTTTGTTGCTGAATAAATTATTAAGTCATCAATGTAAACTTTAACCCCAGTAATACTACCAAAAATGTTTGTAAAAGTTCTGTGAAAAATCTCTGGCGATACAGATAAGCCAAAGGGAAGTCTCAAGAACCTAAACCTACCCCTCGGTGTTGCAAAAGTTGTCAATTCCGATGCAGTTTCCCCCAATTTAATTTGCCAAAATCCCTTATTTGCATCAAGAGTTGTAAAATAATTTGCACCTCTTAATTCATTAGTTATTTCCTCAAAGGTTGGTAAATTATAATGTTCCCTTTTTAATGCCCTATTTAAGTTTTGTGGGTCTAAACAAATTCTAATACCACCATTTTGTTTTTTGACTAAAACAATTGGATTAACAAACTTAGTCGGTTTAGTGACCTGCACAATGACTTCATCCTTGATCATACGATGTAATTCCATGTCTAAATCTTTCATTAACGCAAACGGAACTTTCCGACAGGGTGTTACAGAAGGTTTACAATTAGTGTCAATAGTAAATTCATGTGGTTTCATTTTTATGTTACCTAATCCCTCAAACAAATCCTTATTTTCCTCAATGACAGTTCCCATTTCCATTACCTTACTCACCACATTAACATAATTACGCTGCAACAATCCTAATTCTTGAATTGTGTCGATCCCAATCAACGGGATAGCATCCGGCCCCGCATCAATAACTACAAATTTTATAACTACTTCACGGTCGTCAACAACAACGTGCAAATCAGCAGATCCCACAGCATTCAATTTCTTTCCTCCATAACCTGTAACAATAATTTTAGACTGACTAAGGCCTGACAAATCTAATTCACAAAATACATAATAGGGTAATACATTAACCTGAGCCCCGCAATCTAATTTACATTTTAAAATTGGTTTCTCAACCGCATCCAAAATTTTCACATCAATAAACCAGTCTTTGTTACTTGCCTCAGTTTTACTTATACAACCTACAAAATATTCCTCTTCTTCTTCTTCTTCTTGATTGGTTTCTACACCCACTGTATTCACTGCTCTCTCTCCATTTGGTTTTGTCGGTTTGTCTTTTTTTCCGGCACATTCTCGCAAAATGATTCACACCTCCACACCTGTTGCACCTTTTCCCCCTTGCTGGACAACTGCCGACCTGATGATTTTCGAATCCGCACTGAGTACACCCCTGCATTTTAGAATTTCCTGGCTTAAACACATTCGCCCTTGCCGTTGCCTTGTCGTTATTATCTCCTGTTTTTGTTGCCCTTCCGCTACCCTCAGCATGGTAATTCTTTCTGCCTCCACGACCACTATTCCAATTTGAATACCGTTTTGCTGCCATTTCACTAACATTTGCCATCTCTGTTTGGTCCACCAATTTTTTAATATGTTTTTCAGTTTCTTCTGCTGCTTTACAGATTTGTATTGCTCGCGTTAGTGTTAAATCACTTTCCCGTAATAGTCGGTCTTTAACCTTGTAATTATAAATTCCGCAAACAATGCGATCCTTTATGAGTTCTTCTTTCATAGTATCAAATTCACAAGAAGTTGCCATCTTGCGTAATTCTGACAAATACGCATCAAATTTCTCATCAGCTCCCTGCACTCGCGAATTAAATTTATGCCTTTCCACACTAACATTCTTCTTAGGTAAAAAATACTTGTCCAAAGCCTCCATTATTTTAACGGGATTTTTCTTATCAGCTGCCACCATATCCAAGGTATTAAAAATTTCCCTTACCTCTTCACCCAAACAGTGTAGTATTACTGCAGCTTGAATTTTATCCTCTTTCGTCGTACAACCACTAGCAACCATATATAATTCCAAACTTTCCTTAAAACTTTGCCATGCTTGTGCTTGGTTGCCGCCCAAGGTCATCGCTTTTGGTTGTTTCAAGAATTCCATTTTGTCACTTATTATTATGACACGTATTTCACTAAAATAAACCCTTTTCTTTAACAACCGACTGCGCCATGTAACAATTGTTAATTGTTGTTTAATAATCAAACTACGGTATATAGTATATATCGTTTAATGTCTACCATTAGACGCCATGTCATCGACTGTCGTACTGGCTGTGTCTACGCTCCCACCTACATACATTACACTCGCTACCCCACTTCCACTTTTTTCTAAAAAGTCTTTAACTGTCACCATCATATCCCTCATCCCCCCCCCCCCCCCCCCCCCCCCCCGTTCTTGCCACTACCACACTACATTCTGCGTATGCCATCGCCCACACGTACCCCCCCCCCCCCCCTTTATCCCTCAGTCTTTCCACCAAACCCTCAATGTAAACCGCGAAGAGACTCGGGCTCAGAGGACATCAAGCCCCTGTCTCAGTCCCTTTGTTGATTCAAATGCCCCTCCGACTTTCCCCTCCATTTTCACTCTACACAAATCGGTTCTTTATAGATCTCCTCCATCCTTTCCACCGCAATTCCTGGCGTATCCCCTTTCTTCTCAATAATTTCTTCACACTATCAAAGGCGCCTTTAATATTTTTATTTACCAATTGCTTTATCACATAGATGTTATCCAAGCCCTCCTCTCTCTTCTGAATCCTGATTGCCACTCTCCACTACTCCTCTATACTTACCTGCCCTCCCGATATCTCAGTCCTTATACACTGGGGATATAACTGCCACCCTTCACTCTCGCGGATACCCCTCCCCTCCCCCATATCTTGTATAACAACCTTCCACAGCTCCCCCTCGCTCCCTCACCCAAATACTTCCACTGCTCTCATTTCGCTGAAGAATATATATATATAGGTAGGTAAATTTGTTCTTATACATTGTATATTCTGCCTATGTTTTTTTCTTTGACATATTTCTTACATTCTTCATTCCACCAATCATTAGCATTCTTTTTCTTGCATCTTCCAACGTTGTTTTCAGCCCCTTGTTCTATTTTGCTCCTTTATTTTGTTTCACTTAGTGTTGTTCATGTTTTCTCCTTCAGTGTTTCTTTCTTTATATACTTGGATGAAAAAAAACTGAGTATTTATAAGACCTCTGCCTGGGGTAGGTATACATATATGCATCACAGTTATGTGTCTCAGTATCCCTCCATCATTATCGAAAGTGATCACCAAGGTGTTACTGATATTTATGTAACCATGGATAACTTGCTCATTACTGTTTTAGTACCAAGTACCTGATCAAAGTGAAGCCTTTGATCACGTAAATGAAGGTTCTTAAATTTAGAAATGGTTCAGACGTTATAGAATGAACAGGATTCAAGTGGTCACAGTTAATGGTATCAAATCTAATAATGCTTTCCTGACAGGAGGTGTACGTACCTCAAGACAGTATTTTGGGACCAATCTTATTTGCAATATTCACAAATTGCCAATATCATCTACACACAGGCGACTTAACAACTTTATTATAACATTTTGAGGAGCTTAACATTTACGGATTAATCCCAACAATACAGTTGCTATGTGCTCAGACCAACAGTAAGAAAATTAATCCAGATTATGTATTTTCATCTCATCTCACTAAATATTGGTTTTAGTTTTCCAATTTTCCAACTTTAAAGTGAAGAAAATTGAAAAGTAATTTGATGATGGTTGGATTGGTTGTACCCTCTTACTATGAAATATTTTGGGGAAGGAATAATCGCATTTTAAGTATTTTGCATTGAAATCCCCCCTAAAATATTTGAAACTACTAAATTTCAGAAAATAAATAACGTAGAGGCATTTGCTGATACCATATATTTATTAGTAAATAAAATGTAGACGTACAATGTCAAAAGTTGTAAAGTTTTACACATAAATGGTCGATTCACAAGTAAAAAGAGGCACCTAACGAAGTATTACACAATGCGCGAGTAGGTATTGTATATAAAACAATGTTATAACATAGCCCTGTCACTGGTTAAAACTTCAACCAAGATAATACATTTAACAACTTTTGAGCTATACGATTATCTTAGTCGAACTTAGTAAAACAAACTTAATTAAGTATAACACATATTTAATGATAGTTAGTTACTCTTAGAACCAGTACTTGACGCTTCTTCTTTTTTTTTCTGCTTTTCACGCATTACCTCAGCGTCCCTATTAACGAAAAGAAAGAACACAAAAGTGGGATGCATTCTAATAAAAAAACTAAATACCTATGCTTACGTTGATCTAGACGTAGTCCATCTCCACCTGAAGGCTTTTTTTTCGATAATTCTTGCTGTTTCTTTTGATTTTTATTTCTTGCTACCTCACGTTGATTTCCCCCTTTATAAAAAACATTAATGAACTACTGTACAATATACATATAATTAAAAGTACACTTACGTGTCATTTCTTTACTTTAAATACGAATTATTTTACAATAAAACGCAAAATTTCAAAGGCCGCAGCCTCAAAATACAATTACACATCAATCGGCAGATTATTTTTTCTCTCTCTCTTTATATATGTCGCCTCGTTTCTTTCCGTTCTCTTGTAAACTTTGTAGTCGCAATCTTTTTTTTTTTTAAACAAATTTATTACACATTAACAGATGTGCTCTTAATTAATTATTATAGGATTTTTTTAATTAGTTTGTTTAGTTTGTCTTGAAGCGCTTAATTTCTTTAATGTTAAATAAAATTGCGGAATAGGTTGCATTCAATGACATCACGTGTTGCCAACTTCCAAATTCAAAATTTAGCCTAAGGGGGAGGGGAGCATTCGGCCACAAACTACAGGGTGACCGACGGGAATTTGACGTTCTTGAAATGAACGGTACTGAAATGCTATCGACTTTACAGCAACATGTAACAAAACTTGTAACTCCGTTAAGCTTTCAACCTTTTTCTGTTTTTTTAGGCAGGTATGCCAGTTACTCCGCATTTTGGGCATTATTTACATTAAATATCGATGTTAGTTTGTTTCTTCGACACCTACAATGCAAAGGAGTAGAAGCATGAAACTAGGGTCAGGGAACAAAATCATAGCTAGGAGACTCGCAGCACATAACAATAAAATGTTATGTGACTCGCAGTTATTCTGTGGCTATAAATATAGGAGTGTCGAGGACTATTTCCTTCGATTTCTTTCACAACCTTTTTTCGGTTTCTTTCCTATTGGGAGCGTCTGTTAAGTCAATCTCCCTTTCTGATTCTAGTGTTTTTTCAACACTGTTTCAAAAATTCTAATAAGCTCTCATCATAGCCTTTTGTGACCTATAAAAGGCTTACTAAATACAACAGATGGCAGGCAACACAACATGCACCAAAAGCTTCATGGTAGAGGCGCCCTACTAAAGATTTCGATACTCTTCAGTAGGCCCGACAAGGCGGGGGGTTGGAGGCACTGACCTGTATCTTAAAGGACTGAGCATTCTAATGATCCCCTCCACTATTTTTGAAGCAAATTGAAAACCGGTATTTTAAGGTGCCAATTAGTAATTTAGGTTTGTTGTGTTGGTGATTATTGGTAACACTGTAACTAATGTTTTTATTTACATAAACATAACCTTGTTTCATACGTAGTATAAACTACGTTTATGCATTGCAATAAAATACAATTTTTAATAATTTACGTTTTTAAATAATTATGAGCCTGTAATTATACTACTTTTCACCAGATATTAAGCATATAGGTTAGAACAAGCTAAACTGTAACAGCTGATACCAGTACTACCAACACATTATAAACACCGAGCTACCATCATTATATAACTAACGCACTAGTTGGCACCTGAAGTAACTAATATTTAGGTGGGGCTTGTTTGCTTCAATGTTGTATTGAAGAATGCTCAGTCCTTTATGATACAGGTCAGTGGTTGGGGGGCACATTGGCCGGGCCCGAGTCTCCTGTAAGGGGCCGTACGCTGTACACAAGCCATGATAAACACAATTTGTGTAATTAACATTTTACAACATACTTACATTTCATATTATAACTTACTTAATTATTTTTCATATTTTTTTTCTTGCACAATACGATATGTCTGCATGTAAAAATTTAGGGGACCGTAAGCGGGGGGTCGCAGACGAGCGTAGTCACCAGGCCCAAGCTAACTCTCGACGACCCTGCTCTTAAAGAGCGAGGGTGACACTCGTAATGCTAGTAGTTTGTAAGGCAAGTAATCTTCCGATGAACAATAATCCCTGTCGTGCAAGAAGACCAGAAAGAAGGTTACAGGTTCTTCCTTGATAGACCTATGTAGAAACGCCCCAAGCTGCTGGATGGTCCCCTTGCATGACGACAATCTAACATCAAGTTCCTCCTAACCATGTGCTGGGATTGGGTGTCTTGAGTTATTAAGTTGTTTACAGTTGATACAGTAAGTGGAAAAGCGGCTCTTGGCCATAAAATGGCTTTATAGACGTGCTGCAGTTTGGACAAACAGTAATCATATAAATCAAACAAATTCTTGCAGTACCCAAACACTTACTACGCTTGTGGTGACATTGTGCCTATTTGGGCACTTAACGACACTTTAACTTTACCACCTGCATTTAGTCACAGCTTCCCTTTCAGCATCACTATTTTAGTCGGTCATTACAATACCTCGAAATCATTTTCAAGGAATTGACTCGGTAATTTGTATAAGACAATACTTTGATTAAAAGCACACAGTGGTGGCTAAAAGGTGTCTCGAGAAACAGAACAAGTAAAATAGGCAGCTCATGTCTCACACTCAAAGTTACAAAACATCAAGTTGTGCAGATGCCGAAAATGAAATACAACATTGATTTTAGAAACTTCCGACCAATTGGTTAGCATCGAATGGTGAGTGCTATTGTTTTCATCACATCAACCAACAGTATTAATATGGTAATGCTCGCACTGAAAGAAAACTGTTTTGCTTTTAGGGACTTTTCTTGTACACCTTATGGAATTCTTTCTAATTACAGTAAGTTCTTCGTTGTTGTACTTGAGGCATAGTTAGTACTTTCAAAATGTCAAATTAGAAAATAATGTAACTAAAGAGCCATAAACTGTACCTATTTATGAAAATAGGGTCATTAATTAGTCAATTAACTGAATCAACGCAACACTTTTTTTGTGCAACTGGCCTTTAATTTATTATTTTCCAAATAAACTTTTTATGATTTAATGATTCCTCACTTGCTTCCTTCCTATTGCTTGGATATTTACTTACTTTCATATATTCGGAAGAATTATTTGTAATTAAGCAATTTTTGTTTAAAGTAAAACAAAATTAGCACCAACATATAGGCAATTGAACTGATAAAAAATTCTTGAAAAAATAATTACAAAACTTTAACTGAACTGATCTTCAAATAATTGAACTCCAATTTAAAATACGTCCTAAGTTCTTAACACATTTTTTAATTATGTACCAAAAACCACAAAGTATTTCTTTGAAATAACATCTTTTACTCTTATCATGAACCATCGAACCAGATCATCATCTGCAAAATGTCAAGAATCCTTGATCAAGGCAACAAATAAATATATCAAATTATTTATTCATAACTCAAAACAGAAAGCATACAGCGTTATTCTACGAATACAATTAATAAATTATAACTTATCAAAAAACGACAACTAGAAAAAAACTATGTGAACAAAACAACATCTTACTTGTCTTCTTTAACGTCTGCATCTCCTCCACCTACAAAAATTTGTCTGATATATTATACAGTTTATTTATTTTGCAGACCCAATTTAAACTAACTCTGTAGAAAAACAAACTATATTACTTACGCTACGAAAAATGTATTTCATAACGTAATTTTCAGTATAATTTAACTTTTACAGATGTAAAAATGAATAAAATTTAATAAACGGAAGAAGACATAAACAACAATATTTCCTACTGTGTACCGTCATAACTCTTCGATGCATGTTTGAAATGATATAGGCCCGATTTTATAAAGCATAGTTAACTACGTGATCAGCTGACAATGTGGTTAAGTAATGCGATAGGCTAATACGATCAACGACCACACCTATGTAACCCGTATTAGCAAATCATGTTGCATTATTCAAACTAAATCACGTCGTTAGCTGATCACGTATTTAAGTATGCTTTATAAAACCGGGTCAAAGTGTGTGAACATTGTTTAGAGGAGAGTTATGTTATCTTCCCAACAGATCTATTGCAACATTGCATAATTAGTTATTCTTGACCCACCATAAGGTGAAAGATTTATCAACTTATTTAAGAACAACATTGCAATCTCTTTGAGACATTTAACCATACAGTTGACGAAATTATACACCTACTTACATAATTTAATAGTGTTTGCACTTGATAATAAACAAAGAAATTTTTACCTCTTCTTACCTCTCAGTTTTTGGTGGGTTATAAATTATATTATTCAACGATAATACTAAAATGAAATCTGCACTGCTGTAGGTCAAAAAGGAGTGTTTTAGGTAGTCACAGTAACAATTACGATAGGACGACTATTAACAAAAGTTGTTGCAAATCATGGAAAAACACAAAATGCAAGAGAAATTTTAATTTCAATATGATTCCAGTTTTAAAGGAAACAAACATTACTACCACCTTGGCGCTGAGCTTCCATAATTGGACTAATTAAACTAATGAAATTGAGCGATCACAGGTGGTATATTGATAAGTATGTAATTGTTTTTACAACAGGTGCATTGGCTTTGTTAGTAATTCCGTGGAAATGTTTGACTCTCAAGTTCAGGAAAATCAAAAAGAGCACATAATGGCTAAAAGTAGCGAAAGTCTTTTGGTCCATCCACATGTTGTATAAAACAGCCATAAAAAGGAATTTAGATTATGGTCCAGAGGCAGAATACACAGAAGAAAATAAGGACATTTCCATGGAAAGCCAATGAATACTAGATAAATTGTAGTCTACATCTTCTATGTTTATTTTCTGCATTTTATTACTTTGCCGATGAATTTCAAAATTACTTAACTGCACATACATTTTAGAATATTTTGGTAAAAATTATGTAGAAAAATACTGTGCAGTCTACTGTAGGAAAAATGCGAATTGTCCATCTTAAAGGAAAATTTTCATCCAATGGTGTCCCACCTAGTCAAAATAAAAGGAGTAAATCACGGTACGTGCCCGTACATTTAATTTAAAATTACGCACTAGTCTGCCTTTTATAATTAATAACAATAAGTTGGAATTCTCCGTTACAAAGTAACTGCAATAAGCTGAAACCACACCATTAGTGGATGAGGAACTAAATATATTGCTTTCACAAATCTGGCAACATCTTGGCTATGGTTTAACAACATTTCCGGTGATGTTGAAAAGTGAATTCACATATGCAATAGGTGGACGTTCAGGGGATCTACAATCTTCCCGGGTGGAACACACATTAAATTCATATTTGGGCTTTTCTCATGATTTGCAACACTTTTTCCTCTATCTTTGGTTGTTTTTTAGATGTCTTTCTCTATACTGGAATATATTATTATTAATTGTAATAATAAAAACAAGTACTTCCACTTACTTTTTTATTTTAAAAGTAACCCAACGTGTTGTTTTGACACTATGCATCATAAAGGGTAACAAATTGTGATAGATCAAAATTAAATTATGTACTTGTATTTATTATTACTTACTATTAATTATGCAAGTACGTAAGTTTAACAAAGGACAAATGGAAAGAAATTTACTATACAGGGGTATTACCCAATTTAAGTTTACATATGCCCACACCAGGATAATATATAGGAAAACGGATTAAATAAGTAACTGTTATTTACCTTCTTTGCCAGCCTGTTTTGCTAGTTCCGTAAAGGCAGCAAGCAAGTTTCGCCCTGCTACTAGAAGTAGGAAAAAAATGTCATAAGTTTCTGTTGTAGGTAGGTATATAACTTATAGATACAATTATTAGTAAATGAAACAAAAATTAATTTGACATGGTGGAAACCTACCATCTACACGCCTCTTTGGTGTCGACGCAAACAACTCCTTCCGTAAAGTAAACTCGTTTGACCCTACAATAGCAAAAAATACATTCACAATCATATATAAATTGAGGGAGGACATTTTTTAACTTATATAATTAATTGTTAATTAGGACACATGAACGATATTCAACAAACATTGACACAGAAATATTGAGACGCCTAGAGAAATGCTATTTAATCCAGTCCATATAATGAAAAGTGGGGGGGGGGGCTACAAAGTATGTATTCCGAAGTTAATGGAATTTTAACAGGTTGTCTAGGGGGGATCAATTTTCGATCTTAAGGACTCTGTGCGAACGTGGGGGAGGGCCAAATAATACGAACATTACATCTGGCAGCAACAATCGTCAATAAAGAAACACAACTGCTGGCTTATGCAGATGACGTGGTGATTATTAGCAGAAGCAAAAGAGGTCTAATAGGAAATTTGCAACATTTAGACAAGGAAGCAAAGTATTATGGACTACAGATTAATGAAGGGAAAACGAAATAACTAAAACTTAGCAGAAAGCTAGACTCAGAGATAGCAATTCAACAACAAAACAGACGATTAAAGAAAGAACTTAAAAAGGAAGAAAATGTTTCTATAAATACACATATCTGTTCAATAATAAACAGTTGAGTATAAAAACGAAGATGAAAATCTATAAACATGGTCATTTAGAAAGACAGAAGGAGAGGAATTAAGACGCTTCGAAAGAAGAATCATAAGGACGAATTGGAAGACGATTGGTTTAGAAATGACATGGATATAACATTCTAAAAATTCAAATACAACCAGGTTTGTTTTGGTTAATGTGTTGAGAAACACTTTTGTTCTCAAAATTCGATTATAAATTGCATTACTGACAGTGACCTCCAACAACAGCAACGACCGTAATGTATCGTGTTTAGGTAAAAGGGGAAGACGAAACGCTATCAGGTATCATTCTCATTCAGCAGTTTATAGTTATACATACAGGGGTTGTGGTGAGGCAGATGAAACGCCCTATCACGTTATTTGCCAATGTGAGGCATTCATAGAGGCAAGGGAACACCTACATGGAAATGAAAAAATTACACAAGAGGAAGTAACGAAGATTCGCCCTACTAAAATCCTGGACTTTGTAAAAGATACAGGTATTCTTGAAGGGTAGACAACACC
The DNA here is from genome assembly GCA_036250285.1 of Pyrocoelia pectoralis. NCBI lineage: Eukaryota > Metazoa > Arthropoda > Insecta > Coleoptera > Lampyridae > Pyrocoelia > Pyrocoelia pectoralis. Next base: position 25,666 of record JAVRBK010000054.1, on the reverse strand, counting down.
GAGGAGCACAATAGACCAAAAGGTCGCAGTGCTGGAACCTATTGGGACCACCCCCAGATCTAATAATAATAATAATAATAATATACATCCCGGACCTACGTTTGAGAGGTAATTTTTAATTTTATTATAAAAGTTTTGTAGAATTGTTAACAGTTGATGTTTGGTAAGTAAAATTACTACTACCTACATACAGTAAGTACAGTAAGTAGCCCATTATATTGCATCCATTGTTCATCTCATCACATTTGTTTTTCTGTTTAAAGATTATTTTCCCACCACGAGCAAGTAAAAGAAAAAGAGAGCAGATTGTTGAAGAATAAAGTAATGCTCAGAGGCGGAAAATGTTAAAAATAATCACAAAAGCAGTTTACGTAAACAAATACAGCCACCCAGGAATGAAGATTTTGTTTATGATGGCGGAGATTCATTATCGCCCTTACCATTACCGAGTAGCCAAGGTAGCTTATAATATTATATATTGTCTACATTTAATATTTATTTTAAAATAATGTCCCTTATTGAATATTTTTTTTTGATACAGATATTCAAATAGAAGAGATCCTAGTGGTAATTACTAAAGTTTGGGAAAAGCTTGAAAGCTTGATAACTCAAGCTTTTCCACAGATAAGCTTGGCTTGGATAATACTTAAGCTTCACTTGTTTCTTTGTAGGCTTGACTTGATTTTATGTCAAGCTTTAAAAATTCAAGCCAAGCCCGTGAATCCCTAATGTTTTAACTAATCATTTCAATTTTGTTTTGCATCTATATAAATGAAACAATCTTGTTACATTTATATTTGAAGAATCAATTCGTAAGGAATCCAGGAGTGATACATTTCAATCATTAAACAAATCCTAACTGAAAAGGTATCATTTACTTTTCAATAGATCATCGATAGTGTTTTTCGAAATACAATAGTGAGACTAACGATTTGTTATTGTTTCAATATTTAGTTTTTTCAATTCAATCAATATATATTGTATTCATAATAAACATATACAAATGATTGTTTCAATATTGAGTTGTTAAGCAGAGCTGGACTTATAGCACTCTTGTCACACCCTGGTAGTGAAACTGAATCACTGTTGAGCTTGTTTGTTTCGGTTTTGTATCGATAGAAAGTTGCAACTGGATGATTAACATAATTAACATGGAAATAATAGTAATTATAAGGCCAAAACCTTCGTTTTCGGATATTGTTTTACATTTCTAGAAACTTTGTCTAGCTTTGAATCGATCTCGGTTAATATTTGATCTAAAAATTCGTTTCACCAACCATATTTAATGATCTACAACTTTGTAATTGCACTTTGGTAGTACACAAAATATGATTAGTTTACGAGATATAGGGCCGGTTGTACAAATGCAGTTTAGGCCAAGTTTAAAGTTAAGTGGAGCTTAAGCCACGAAAAGTCATTGTACAAAACTGGTTTAGCAAGTTTACTGCTCAGTTAAGCATCGGCTTTACATTAAGCTGCAGATGTACAACCGGCCCATAAACGAAGAACTGAAATTGAGGTTTTTGGCTCTCCATCAAGTTAGCACAAGGTCCTCTATGTCGAAAACTTAAGAAACACATCCTAGAGCACCCCCAGACAACCTGTAAAAATTCCAAGTTCCGAATACTTTCCTGGTAAAAGGTGGATATCGACTGGACTCGTTAGGAACAATATTTAACAAGGTACTTCCTAAGCAACAGTGACTGAATGGTATAACATTATAAATACCATTGATTTATATTTTATCGAGGCAAAAGTAATTAGAAACAAATACAGGTCATATTAACACGAATTCTTTTAAAACAAAATGGCGACTATATATATATAATAAAAAGTCATCTAGTTTTGGAAAAATTATTCAATTAAAATAAATGTTACCTTCTGGATGTGCTAAATTTATGGTGCTTATGATAGCATCATCGCTACCATAAATTATCTTTCTGACTTTAAACAATGTCGTTTCAACACTTAACGCATTGTTGGCTAAAAATTATAAACTATTAACGAAAGTTAAAAAACAAGAAACAGCAAATTACCATCATCCTCCGATTCAAATACGACTAAAGCTTTATCATTCGAAATCCAGAAGACGTCAACTGTGAAAGCCCCGTACACGCCAATTATAGTCTCAGACGTTGTATCACTTTGTATATCATATAGTTCAAGTACGATGTCGTAACAGCGACGTGCAGTTATACACGGGTTGTAATCTTGAGAAGTGATAACGATCGTTGCATTTTCTCCAAATCTCTCGGCAATCTAAAACACAAAAAATAGAATAGAAATGTAGACATATTAAGTAACGGATATTACTTGTTTTAGGACTTCAGTAGTTATCCTAACATTACAGGGGACTCGAGTAAAATCGCCTCCATTAACTAACGGATTGCATACAACCTTTAACGATTCCCAAAAATTATGCTCAGCCATTATTTTTTACAAAAACTATCGTTAATTTCGAGCGTAATAAAGTTTGAAATTTTGCGGCTTATAATAAATTTAAAGCGTCAGTGTGACGTCACGCGCATTGTTGCCGTCGTTGCCGATGTTAATAGGATGCGCATAATTTGATGGACGAAGTATTGATAGAATTTAATTAAATACACCAAATTTCTGAATTCATTCTCCAATAGGCCTTTTCGTATTAGAGTTTATGGTTGACTTAAGTCAGTACTGTAAATAACACACAATTCCTATTATAAAATAACCTTGACCCAGTTCCAATAACCCTATTCGTTTTAAAAGCTTTATGTCAGACACAGGGCTGCCTCAGAATGAACGTGTTCAACGAGCCTGTTCCCTTTAGGTCAACCTGAACATTCGTTTTATATTGACTGACCTGAACTCTTAAATAAACTAAGAGTTCATTGCTTACAAGTTACAATAGTTACAATACAGGTCACGTCACTCCAATTACGTGATTAATTTGACTTTGACTAACCCTATGACTGCATAAAACAAAAATAGCTAATCGAGTGTGTAATCAATATACAATAATGTCTGTAATTTGTACAATTTTCGCAAAATCACCTATTTACATGTTGACTTTGAAGGAGTAGCTATTATATCTACTAAAATAAAAGCGTTTGGATTGGAATTTGGAGTCGTTATTGCAAATACGCAAATCCTTTACTTACCGACAAATGCTGTAAAGTGCGAAGATACAATTCAATAATAATTGTGTGTTGATAATGACGAATAATAAACGACGTTTCCGACATCCCCTTTACAGTTCCTACCGCACTAGTGCAAAACATCCCGTTAATTTTCCATCAACTTTTCCGCTCCCAAGTGAAAACCGAAGTGTGGTTATTCTGATCGTTGCACTTGAAAACTTTTTAATTATTGAAACCTGTTGGAGAATTGATATTCAGAGGGTTTTTAAGGTTTCAAAATATTCTTTTCAATTGAAGGGAGAATGTCTTTATTTTTAATAAATTTACAATCACACAAATAACTTTTTTCTTTACGTATAAGTACATGGATGCCATAGAAAAAGTTGGTTACTTTTTCTATGATGGATGCACTGGTAGTTCTAGTTAGTTATTAGTTTGTCAAGGGAATACAGATTGCAGAATGCAGGATTGCAGGGATTCATTATCATAAAACGTACAGATTCCTGCCTTTTTCCTCGGCTACATCCCGCTACCAAAATTAAGTTGTATTGTTGGTTGCCTAACTTACAGGAATGGTCCCCTGAGGGCTTCTCTCGCATGACAACAATCTAACATCAAGTCCCATCTAGCCTCGTGCTGGGCTTGCGGGTCTTGAGTTATTAAATTGCTTTACAGTTAATACTGGAAGTGGAAGAGCCGACTCTGTACCATAAAATACTAATACCTCATTTGAGGCCAGTTGGGATAACTTATTAGCTTCTGGATCCTGGATTGCGATGGGAGAGTAATCAGAAGTTCCCGTGCACATAGGCCACCTATTCACGCCCTTTGTGCTACCTCTACCTCCCTGATTAGAATTGTCCAACCCCACAACGTTACTCAAGCCATCCCACACGTGAGATAAACCTGATGATGGTGGAAGGGGAAGCGGTTCTAATCGTAGCCATGTCCGCCCAGGATTCCTCCAACATGGATCATCTCAATTCGACAAATATGGGACACTCACAAAGTATGTGTTGCACCCTCTCATCTTCTGTGTAGCATCCTCTACAGGATAGTGATTCGTCCAAGGCCATGCATTGCATGTGCTTGTTAAGTTTTTATAGTGCCCAGAAAGTATACTCACAAGTAGTCGCAGGTTCTTCCTTGATAGACCTGTGCAGACACTCGCCAGGCTGCGAAATGGTCCCCTGAGGGCTTCCCTCGCAGGACGACAATCAAATCCCACCTAGCCTTGTGCTGGGCTTGGGTGTCTTGAGTTATTATGTTGTTTACAGTTGATACTATAGGTGGAAGAACAGGTTCTGGACCATAAAACGGTTGTTTTGAGGCGAGTCGAGGTAACCTTTTCAATCTTATTATTCCAGGATGCCGTTTAACCCATACGAGCGGCTCTGCAGTTATTGGAAATTTTGATAATTATATTCTTTATGCACTAAGGGTTATTCCTGCTAGTTCTGCCTGAAAGACAGTCGGAGTTTTGCCTAGTGATTGGGTCAGTTGTTTGGAGTAAATTCCGGTGCTTCTTCCTTCCATTATCTGGTTGGGATGCCACTTACGCATAAAAGAAGATGTGGTAGTTCTTCCCTAGTATAAATTGAGGGATGAGTGAGTCAGATCGTCCTTCTAGGATAGGTAATCGCAAGTGATGACAGCATCCTACCTTAGGGGCATGCTTTCACTACTGCGCACCTCACCGTTTTGTCACCGACTCTGATGTGCCCTACCCTGAGCTTCAGCAGCTTCACTGTCTAGTTTCGTACGACTACACACCATGGTGGCGTAATGCAGCTTCTATTGTGTCGAAGGTTATTTTGTCAAACGCCCCCCTTCCATGTCTATGGAAGCTTCCAGAATGAACTGCTTATAGTCCAACGATCTTTCAATCCGCCCTACGACGGAATGTAGGCTTGATTCTGTGGATCTTCCTGAAGAGTAAGCATGTTAGTGCAGCGGGAATCGTACCATCGCAGTATCCCTTTGAAGTGTCTTAATGAGAAAAGACATTAGACTGATTGGACGATATGATTTAGGTGTGGAGTAATCCCCTAGCTTTGCCAGGTTTGGGGATAAAAACAATTTTTATTTCCCTTCATTGTTTTGGTATGTATCTAAAGGCGATAAATTCTCACCAGGTGGACAACAATAACATCCAATCCCCATTGCAGAAGAGCTGGTATTATGCCGTCCAGTCCTGATGATTTATATGCTGAGAACGTCATTACCACACAGATGACCCTTGCGCCCTTGCCATGTCCATTGTCTGAGTGGAAGGGCCGGCTCTGTACCATAACAAACCTGTTTTGAGGCCAGTTGGGCTAACTTACCAGCTTTCTCATTGCCTTTTGCACCAGCTTACGGTTCGATCGTATTACTGTTTGTCACTTGTTCTAGTACTTGGTGACATACAAAAACCAGCCAAGAGGTACCTTTGCAATGATCTATCGCTTGCAGAGCGGTGGCTGCTGCAGCATGGCCCCTCTTTCTCAGATATATTGGAGGCAAGCCCAGAAGGGCTTCCATGGCGGCTGCGGGAGTTGTTCGTATTGCGCCCCACCACGCAAGACACGCTAGTTGAGATGTGCTGGATACGCTTAGTCCAATTCGCACCATAACAATAACTTAGTAATTCGAAAACTATACAAGATAATGATGCAATTCTTTTTGTGAAAACTTTTGCATTTAATTATATCGATTTCATCCCAATATGACGAGTTATTTTGATAATTTTCAGTAATTGCCTCCATGTGAAGTTATCAATACGTAGTTGTATATATGTAATCAGTACCTTTTACTGTGAGGTGTCGGGCCTCTTTACTCACTGCACTATCGATAACTCTTCACGCACTAAATTTCTTCTTCCACTCTTTTTTATTTTTTTAGCTTCATTCCGGTTTGTATTCCTCTTTTCTTAACTTACGTGTTGTCGTAGTGTAAAGACGTGTATTACGTGCTCGCTTATTAAATATATTATTCAATAGATTATGCCTGCCAAATGTATAGTTTGTTCTACTAATCTCAATCCTGAAAAAGAAATTGCATGTGATGAATGCAAACTGTTTGTTCACACAACCTGTACAGGCTTATCGCGAATGGAAATTCAATGTATGCAAACGAAAGATAAAGGAATACTTTTCAACTGTACCACATGTACTAAACGTCGTGAAGAGATTAACGATCTGAAGCAACTACTCTTGGACTTACGTAAAGACATTGAAGCACTTAAACTACATAAAAGCTCTGCTCCGGCTCCTTTTAATTCGGCAGATAAGGAAGAACTGATGGTTGAAATCTTCGAGCGCCAACGTCGTCAAAATAATATAATCATTTATAATTTGGAAGAAACCAATCCTCAATTGTCTGGCGAAGCTAATGCTGTCACTGATTTAGTTAAGGCGAAAACTATTGTGTCCCAAGTGGCAAACATCGACACAAATGGTATCAAAATTTTTCGATTGGGTCGTATTATTAAAGAAAACAAACCTCGGCCTTTAAAGGTAATTTTAAACTCGTCATACGATGCGATTTCAGTATTAAGAAATAAACAAAAATTAAGGAACATCAATAATCGCATATCAGTATCTTCTGATTTAACACCGGCTCAACAATCTTATCTTCAGGACCTACGTGCGCAACTACTTGATCGATCAACGAAAGGTGAGAAAGACTTAACTATACGATATATCAAAGGTATACCGAAAATTGTTTCTCAAAAAAACTGACCAAATCAACTTTAAATACTACTATGTTAAACTGCTACTTTCAAAATGTGCGCGGATTGCGTTCGAAAACGAAAACGAAAGTGATAGTGAACACGATATAATTGGCCTTGTTGAAACGGCTCTCACTAACGATATATTTAACTCAGAAATTATATCCGACAATTATGAAGTATTTAGATGCGATCGTCAATATGAACGTGTTAGTCAGTCTTGGGGTGGTGGATCATTACTAGCTATTAAAAAGCACATAATTTGCGAAAAAGTAGACCTATCAAGATTGCTGGACATGGACAATATTCCTATTGTTGATATAGTTGCTTGTAAATGTAGATTTAAGTCTGGTAGGTATTTATTCAATGGTCTGGTCTTCTACACGTAGTTGTAATGTACATACCCCCATCTATAACGTTGCAAGACTTTCAATTATTTTTAGAACTCTTAGAATCTTACAGTTTTCTGTTTTCTAATGTTATTTTGTTAGGCGACTTTAATGTGCCACATCTTGTTAATAATTCTATAAACGATATCAAATCTACGTACTTAAATGATTTTATTCAATTCTTGAATCTTTGTCAATACAACAATGTTTTGAACGTTAAAAATAGACTTCTGGATCTAGTTATTAGTAGCCTCACCTGTGATGTAACCCGTCATTGCGAACCAATGGTTCCTGAAGACGTCTACCATCCGGCACTAACAATTCACTTGCACTGTAGTATCAGTATCACATCACTTCACTATCCAACTAATAATGCAAGTAAACGCTACAACTTTAACAAAGCAAATTTTAGCGCCCTTTACGACGCCCTTTTGAACACTAACTGGTCCTTCTTAGATAACGAGTTAAATGCTAACGAGGTATGTATGGAATTCTACGACTACTTATACAGCCTCTTCGATAAATTTGTTCCTTTACGCAACAACACTGGTTCCTCTTATCCTAAGTGGTTCAATTGGGAAATAATTAAGAATATTCGCTCAAAACACAAATGTTTGACGAGGTACAATAAACTCAAACTGGAATATGACCTTTCTGAATTTAAGAGGCTTCGCAAGCTGGTCAAATCTCAGATTTCTGCTGCTTATAAAAAATATACTTCCAGTGTCGAAGACTCTATCACTACTAATCCAAAATATTTCTGGAACTTTGTCAATGACAAAAAACGAACCTCTCGAATACCCTGCAGCATCAAATTAAATGGTAATATACATACAGATCCTCAATCTATTGTAGATACATTTGCCGATTACTTCAGTAGTGTATTCCTACCGCCTACTACCAACGACACTACTGCCTTGAATTTTAACAACCTGCCTAACATAACACTCGGGTATATTGCCGAAGACGAGGTATTAAGAAATATAAAAAAATTAAAAAACAAAAAAAACCTCAGGATTATGATCAAATACCCACATATTTGGTCAAAGACTGTGCTTCTATATTTGCTAAACCACTAAGCATCATCTTCAATATTGTAATAACTTCAGCTACGGTCCCTGAAATGTGGAAAATATCAAATATTTGCCCGATCCTTAAAGGTGGTGACCCCAGCGACTGCATCAATTATCGCCCAATAAGTATATTAAATACATTCGCTAAAGTTTTCGAAATAACCGTATATAGCCAGATCTATCCAAACGTGCGACGTTACATCTCCCCCGATCAACACGGCTTTATGGATCGTCGATCCACTACATCAAACCTCGCATGCTTAAATCAATTTATTTCTACAACACTGGACTGTCATGGGCAGGTTGATGTAATTTACACGGATTTGACCAAAGCTTTTGACCGATTACCTCATAACATCCTCCTTGCCAAAATGGATTCCTTCGGGTTTCATGGCTCTGTTCAATTATTGTTTAAGTCATATCTCAAGAATCGTCGCCAATACGTAACTTTTCAACAATTACACCTCTCACCCTATATTTGCCACTTCTGGAGTCCTCAGGGGTCTAACCTGGGTCCGCTCCTATTCCTGATATTTATCAATGAGCTACCTGATATCTTATCTTGCAATAAACTTCTCTTCGCGGACGATCTGAAGCTCTATGCATCTATTCCAGTTCTCAGGACTGTCACGTCCTGCAAGAGCATATTAACAAAGTTGACAGGTGGTGCGCTTTAAACTATCTGTCTCTCAACATTACAAAATGTTATGTCACCTCTTACACTCGCAAGACGCATCCAACATTATTTGGGTACTCCATCAACAACCAACCACTGAAGCGTTGTTCAGTCATCAAAGATATGGGCGTTTATTTTGACGACAATTTACCTTCTCGACCACTACACAAATTACGCAGCTCCTCTATGTCTAGTCTGGGTTTCATATTACGCAGTTGTAAATCTTTTTCAAACATCGATGCACTAAAAATCCTGTTATTTCTCATTGGTACGTAGCAAGCTGAATACTGTTCCTTTATCTGGTTTCCTAACCTACCAATACCAAGTATCAAATCTGGAAAACGTCCAAAGAAGGTTCCTGAAGTTCTTAGCGTATAAAATTGATGGCATATATCCCGAAAGGGGTATTCCTCAAATCATCTCTTGTCTCGGTTTAACATATGTTCTTTGCAAAAAAGAAGAGAACGACTTCTCTTAACCATATTATATAACCTGTTACACACCAAAATCGATGCGCCTTACCTCTTATCCTCGATTGGTTCTCACGTACCTGCTTGTTCATCCCGTAATCGATTTGTTCTACATCATCCTATCGCTCACACTAACATTCTCCACAAATCACCATGTATATATTCTGTCAAATATTTAACAAAATATCAGCAAATTGTGACATAAACAATTGTTCATTGCAATCACATTATCATATATTATAGAATAAGCCCTTTAGTGTTTACATTAGCATTATTTGTATATTTAAGTGACATTTTAAGTTCCTATAAATAATTATTGCCCGTGTCTTTTTAATGTATTTATACTACGTTAATTTATCTTAACATTATACTATTGTCCTGTAATTGGATTTGAAAATCTGTGGTCAATAAATTCATATTATTATTATTATTATTATTATTTTCCAATACTTTTCTAATAACATCGTTCCAGGTTTTTCTGGGTCTTCCTCTACCAATCTTTGTAGGTGACCCCACCATCCCAATTGTTTATCTTCTATGGCTTCCAGTATCGTTTTGACGTTTAGTTCTTCCCTCACTGCCTGGTTTTTTACTCTCTTCTCGTGATTCCTTTAACTCCTCTTAAAAACTTCTTCTCGATTGATTGTATCCGACCTTTCATGCGTTCTTATAATATCCATGCCTCGCAGCCAAATGTCAGAATGGGCTGGAAGATGGTATTATAGACTAGCATTTTCGATTTCCTGCTTATCTCCTTCTTTCTAACAATAGGTGTACACATACTATGATGTGTTTTGAGTGTTTTCTCCATTCGTTCATTAATATCTTTATCTTGATTGCTTTGACTGTCTATTATGATGCCTAGATACTTAAAGTCTTTCACTTGTTCTACTGTCGCATTATCCAATTGTACGTTTATTCCTTTGTCTTTATCATTCGTCATAACCTTTACCTTTGTTTTGCTAGTATTTATTTTCAGTCTGTAAGATTGTAGCGTTTCCTTCCATACACTTAGATTGTTTTGTAGGTCCATTTCTGTGTTTGCCATTGTTACCACATCATCCGCAAAAGCGATTCTTTTAAGCTGAGCTTTTGTTATACCAGCTACTACGAGTCCTTTTGTTTTTGCCGCTGTTAGTTTATTATCTCGTCCATTAGTATCACCCAAAAAGTATAGGACTCAATACTTCGCCTTGTTTTAAACCATCCTTCGTGACGAATGTTCCGGACTGCTGGTCGTGTATTTTGATGTTTTGCTTATACAGACTTTTTATTCAATCAAATCAATCAATCAATCAAAAACGTTTATTGTGGAAACCCACAAAAGGTAGAGGTTCAACTTAAAGTTGGTCTTCCACTCTACCTTAACAATAACAATAAAACAAATCTTATATGGAAAAGAGTAGCAGGTACAATCATTGAATAAATAATAAATAATACGATAATACAATAAACACAAACAGGTGGAATTCTAATACTAGGTCATACCTTGTAATTACATTATAAAAAGCAGAAAAGTAAAGCAAAATAAATGTTTACTTATACATATTTCTTATAAACATATTCTTAATACTACGTCTCAGGGCATGTTGTTTGTAGCTTCAGGATTTAATATGTCATTTTTATTAAGTAGAGTTGGTGCCATGTAAGCAAATGCATTTTCGTAAATTGACGTCCGGTGTGAAGGAATGTATATTTATTCTTAAACCTAATATTTACGTCATGCAAATTACACCTTTGTTGCAGTTCATTATACAAATACACAGGTTTGTGGTTTATGATCACATTGTACAGTTATTGTATAATGAGTATAGTAATTTTCATTCATTTTTAGAATATTGTTTATCTTGTAATAGGGTGTGACATGATCTCTGTAATTTATTTCCATTTATTCCATTTATTAGCTTTGTATTAACATTCCTTTGTTGAAGGATTTCTCAAATCTTCTTCCTAGGCGCTCTATCAAAAGCACTCTCAAGGACAATGAATGCTATGTACGCTTCTTTTCTCTGCTTTAGTATTTTGTCAATAATCTGTTTCATGGTGAAAATATGGTCCTGATGCCATAACCTTTTCTAAATCCACTTTGTGGTATAGTTGTGGTTCTATACTTGTTTAACCTGTTTCCTAGCACTTTCTCATATATCTTTGCTACCGTACTTAGCAGTGTTATTCCTCGGTAGTTCAGGCACAAATGAAATACAACATTGATTTTGGAAACTTCCGACCAATTGGTTAGCATCGAATGGTGAGTGCTATTGTTTTCATCACATCAACCAACAGTATTAATATGGTAATGCTCACACTGAAAGTTTTTTGCTTTTGCTTTTAGGGACTTTTCTTGTACACTTTACGGAATTCTTTCTAATTACAGTAAGTTCTTCGTTGTACTTGAGGCATAGTTAGTACTTTCAAAATGTCAAATTAGAAAATAATTTAACTAAAGAGCCATAAACTGTACCTACCTATTTATGAAAATAGGGTCATTTAATTAGTCAATTAACTGAATCAACACAACACTTTTTTTGTGCAACTGGCCTTTAATTTATTATTTTCTAAATAAACTTTTATCATTTAATGATTCCTCACTTCCTTCCTTCCTATTGTTTGGATATTTACTTACTTTCATATATTCGGAAGAATTATTTGTAATTAAGCAATTTTTGTTTAAAGTAAAACAAAATTAGCACCAACTAGGCAATTGAACTGATAAAAAATTCGTGAAAAAAATAATTACAAAACTTTAACTGAACTGATCTTCAAATAATTGAACTCCAATTTAAAATACGTCCTAAGTTCTTAACTAAGAAATTTTTTAATTATGTACCAAAAACCACAAAGTATTTCTTTGAAATAACACCTTTTACTCTTATCATGAACCATCAAACAAGATCATCATCTGCAAAATGTCAAGAATCCTTGATCAAGGCAACAAATAAATATATCAAATTATTTATTCATAACTCAAAACAGAAAGCATACAGCGTTATTCTACGAATACAATTAATAATTATAAATTATCCGAAAACGAAAACTAGAAAAAAACTATATGAACAAAACAACATCTTACTTGTCTTCTTTAACGTCTGCATCTCCTGCACCTACAAAAATTTGTCTGATATATTATACAGTTTATTTATTTTGCAGACCCAATTTAAACTAACTCTGTAGAAAAACAAACTATATTACTTACGCTACGAAAATGTATTTCATAACGTAATTTTCAGTATAATTTAACTTTTACAGATGTAAAAATGAGTAAAATTTGATAAACGGAAGAAGACATAAACAAGAATATTTGCTACTGTGTACCGTCATAACTCTTCGATGCATGTTTGAAATGATAAAGTTTGTGAACATTGTTTTGAGGAGAGTTATGTTACCTTCCCAACAGATCTATTGCAACATTGCATAATTAGTTATTCTTGACCCACCATAAGGTGAAAGATTTATCAACTTATTTAAGAACAACATTGCAATCTCTTTGAGATATTTAACCATACAGTTGACGAAATTATACACCTACTTACATAATTTAATAGTGTTTGCACATGATAATAAACAAAGAAATTTTTACTTCTTCTTACCTCTCAGTTTTTGGTGGGTTATAAATGATATTATTCAACGATAATACTAAAATGAAATCTGCACTGCTGTAGGTCAAAAAGCAGTGTTTTAGGTAGTCACAGTAACAATTACGATAGGACGACTATTAACAAAAGTTGTTGCAAATCATGGAAAAACACAAAATGCAAGAGAAATTTTAATTTCAATATGATTCCAGTTTTAAAAAACAAAACATTACTACCACCTTGGCGCTGAGCTTCCATAATTGGACTAATTAAACTAATGAAATTGAGCGATCACAGGTGGTATATTGATAAGTATGTAATTGTTTTTACAACAGGTGCATTGGCTTTGTTAGTAATTCCGTGGAAATGTTTGACTCTCAAGTTCAGGAAAATCAAAAAGAGCACATAATGGCTAAAAGTAGCGAAAGTCTTTTGGTCCATCCACATGTTGTATAAAACAGCCATAAAAAGGAATTTAGATTATGGTCCAGAGGCAGAATACACAGAAGAAAATAAGGACATTTCCATGGAAAGCCAATGAATACTAGATAAATTGTAGTCTACATCTTCTATGTTTATTTTCTGCATTTTATTACTTTGCCGATGAATTTCAAAATTACTTAACTGCACATACATTTTAGAATATTTTGGTAAAAATTATGTAGAAAAATACTGTGCAGTCTACTGTAGGAAAAATGCGAATTGCCCATCTTAAAGGAAAATTTTCATCCAATGGTGTCCCACCTAGTCAAAATAAAAGGAGTAAATCACGGTACGTGCCCGTACATTTAATTTAAAATTACGCACTAGTCTGCCTTTTATAATTAATAACAATAAGTTGGAATTCTCCGTTACAAAGTAACTGCAATAAGCTGAAACCACACCATTAGTGGATGAGGAACTAAATATATTGCTTTCACAAATCTGGCAACATCTTGGCTATGGTTTAACAACATTTCCGGTGATGTTGAAAAGTGAATTCACATATGCAATAGGTGGACGTTCAGGGGATCTACAATCTTCCCGGGTGGAACACACATTAAATTCATATTTGGGCTTTTCTCATGATTTGCAACACTTTTTCCTCTATCTTTGGTTGTTTTTTAGATGTCTTTCTCTATACTGGAATATATTATTAATTGTAATAATAAAAACAAGTACTTCCACTTACTTTTTTATTTTAAAAGTAACCCAACGTGTTGTTTTGACACTATGCATCATAAAGGGTAACAAATTGTGATAGATCAAAATTAAATTATGTACTTGTATTTATTATTACTTACTATTAATTATGCAAGTACGTAAGTTTAACAAAGGACAAATGGAAAGAAATTTACTATACAGGGGTATTACCCAATTTAAGTTTACATATGCCCACACCAGGATAATATATAGGAAAACGGATTAAATAAGTAACTGTTATTTACCTTCTTTGCCAGCCTGTTTTGCTAGTTCCGTAAAGGCAGCAAGCAAGTTTCGCCCTGCTACTAGAAGTAGGAAAAAAATGTCATAAGTTTCTGTTGTAGGTAGGTATATAACTTATAGATACAATTAGTAAATGAAACAAAAATTAATTTGACATGGTGGAAACCTACCATCTACACGCCTCTTTGGTGTCGACGCAAACAACTCCTTCCGTAAAGTAAACTCGTTTGACCCTACAATAGCAAAAAATACATTCACAATCATAAATAAATTGAGGGAGGACATTTTTTAACTTATATAATTAATTGTTAATTAGGACACATGAACGATATTCAACAAACATTGACACAGAAATATTGAGACGCCTAGAGAAATGCTATTTAATCCAGTCCATATAATGAAAAGTGGGGGGGGGGGGGGCTACAAAGTATGTATTCCGAAGTTAATGGAATTTTAACAGGTTGTCTAGGGGGGATCAATTTTCGATCTTAAGGACTCTGTGCGAACGTGGGGGAGGGCCAAATAATACGAACATTACATCTGGCAGCAACAATCGTCAAGTCAATAAAGAAACACAACTGCTGGCTTATGCAGATGACGTGGTGATTATTAGCAGAAGCAAAAGAGGTCTAATAGGAAATTTGCAACATTTAGACAAGGAAGCAAAGTATTATGGACTACAGATTAATGAAGGGAAAACGAAATAACTAAAACTTAGCAGAAAGCTAGACTCAGAGATAGCAATTCAACAACAAAACAGACGATTAAAGAAAGAACTTAAAAAGGAAGAAATGTTTCTATAAATACACATATCTGTTCAATAATAAACAGTTGAGTATAAAAACGAAGATGAAAATCTATAAACATGGTCATTTAGAAAGACAGAAGGAGAGGAATTAAGACGCTTCGAAAGAAGAATCATAAGGACGAATTGGAAGACGATTGGTTTAGAAATGACATGGATATAACATTCTAAAAATTCAAATACAACCAGGTTTGTTTTGGTTAATGTGTTGAGAAACACTTTTGTTCCAAAATTCGATTATAAATTGCATTACTGACAGTGACCTCCAACAACAGCAACGACCGTAATGTATCGTGTTTAGGTAAAAGGGGAAGACGAAACGCTATCAGGTATCATTCTCATTCAGCAGTTTATAGTTATACATACAGGGGTTGTGGTGAGGCAGATGAAACGCCCTATCACGTTATTTGCCAATGTGAGGCATTCATAGAGGCAAGGGAACACCTACATGGAAATGAAAAAATTACACAAGAGGAAGTAACGAAGATTCGCCCTACTAAAATCCTGGACTTTGTAAAAGATACAGGTATTCTTGAAGGTAGACAACACCGAGGAGCACAATAGACCAAAAGGTCGCAGTGCTGGAACCTATTGGGACCACCCCCAGATCTAATAATAATAATAATATACATCCCGGACCTACGTTTGAGAGGTAATTTTTAATTTTATTATAAAAGTTTTGTAGAATTGTTAACAGTTGATGTTTGGTAAGTAAAATTACTACTACCTACATACAGTAAGAAGTAAGTAGCCCATTATATTGCATCCATGTTCATCTCATCACATTTGTTTTCTGTTTAAAGATTATTTTCCCACCACGAGCAAGTAAAAGAAAAAGAGAGCAGATTGTTGGAGAATAAAGTAATGCTCAGAGGCGGAAAATGTTAAAAATAATCACAAAAGCAGTTTACGTAAACAAATACAGCCACCCAGGAATGAAGATTTTGTTTATGATGGCGGAGATTTATTATCGCCCTTACCATTACCGAGTAGCCAAGGTAGCTTATAATATTATATATTGTCTACATTTAATATTTATTTTAAAATAATGTCCCTTATTGAATATTTTTTTTTGATACAGATATTCAAATAGAAGAGATCCTAGTGGTAATTACTAAAGTTTGGGAAAAGCTTGAAACTTGACTTCCACAGATAAGCTTGGCTTGGATAATACTTAAGCTTCACTTGTTTCTTTGTAGGCTTGACTTGATTTTATGTCAAGCTTTACAAATTCAAGCCAAGCCCGTGAATCCCTAATTTTTTAACTAATCATTTCAATTTTGTTTTGCATCTATATAAATGAAACAATCTTGTTACATTTATATTGAAGAATCAATTCGTAAGGAATCCAGAGTGATACATTTCAATCATTAAACAAATCCTAGAAAAGGTATCATTTACTTTTCAATAGATCATCGATAGTGTTTTTCGAAATACAATAGTGAGACTAACGATTTGTTATTGTTTCAATATTTAGTTTTTTCAATTCAATCAATATATATTGTATTCATAATAAAAATATACAATGATTGTTTCAATATTCAGTTGTGAAGCAGAGCTGGATTTATAGCACTCTTGTCACACCCTGGTAGTGAAACTGAATCACTGTTGAGCTTGTTTGTTTTGGTTTTTATCGATAGAAAGTTGGTAAGAAGGGATAAAGATGTGGAAGCACAGGAAAGGAGAGCGAGAATATGTAATGGAAGATATAATGGCGGATATCAGGAAATTATGGAAGAAGGGAAGACCGAGTATCTGATGGGAGAAATGGAGTTGAAGGAGAAGGGATGGTGGCGAGGTTTAGATGTGGAAATGAAGATAACGAGAATAGATACTGGAGGGAGGGCGAGAGAAGGGTGTGTAGAATGTGCGGTAAGGGACGAGAGAGTGT
The DNA here is from genome assembly GCA_036250285.1 of Pyrocoelia pectoralis. NCBI lineage: Eukaryota > Metazoa > Arthropoda > Insecta > Coleoptera > Lampyridae > Pyrocoelia > Pyrocoelia pectoralis. The sequence continues at coordinate 8,537 of JAVRBK010000054.1, read as the reverse complement.
GTGGCATTTGATGAGGGAGTGTGAAGAGCTGAGAGAAGAGGGGAGAGGAATAAAGGTGATCTTAGGTGGGAACGGGTTGGGAGTGGGGTGGATGAAGGGGGGATGGAGCGAAGGGATAAGTTGAGGCCAAAGAGCCAGGAATAGCTTTAGGGTCAGTTGAGGAGAAAGTTATGTTTTTTTTTTTTTTAAATTGAAATTACGTTGCTTACTTAATTAAGTAGTAATAAGAATGCTTTTGTTTCGATTTTGATTATAACAAAATAAAGGGCTATCTATCTATCTATCTATCTATCTATATCTATCTATCTATCTATCTATCTATCTATATCGATAGAAAGTTGCAACTGTGTTAGCTGGATAATTAACATGGAAATAATAGTAATAAATAGTTATAAGGCCAAAACCTTCGTTTTCGGATATTGTTTTACATTTCTAGAAACTTTGTCTAGCTTTGAATCGATCTCGGTTAATATTTGATCTAAAAATTCGTTTCACCAACCATATTTAATGATCTTTGTAATTGCACTTTGGTAGTACACAAAATATGATTAGTTTACGAGATATAGGGCCGGTTGTACAAATGCAGTTTAGGCCAAGTTTAAAGTTAAAGTGGAGCTTAAGCCACGAAAAGTCATTGTACAGAACTGGTTTAGCAAGTTTACTGCTCAGTTAAGCATCGGCTTTACATTAAGCTGCAGATGTACAACCGGCCCATAAACGAAGAACTGAAATTGAGGTTTTTGGCTCTCCATCAAGTTAGCACAAGGTCCTCTATGTCGAAAACTTAAGAAACACATCGTAGAGTACCCCCAGACAACCTGTAAAAATTCCAAGTTCCGAATACTTTCCTGGTAAAAGGTGGATATCGACTGGACTCGTTAGGAACAATATTTAACAAGGTACTTCCTAAGCAACAGTGACTGAATCGTATAACATTATAAATACCATTGATTTATATTTCATCGAGGCAAAAGTAATTAGAAACAAATACAGGTCATATTAACACGAATTCTTTTAAAACAAAATGGCGACTATATATATAATAAAAAGTCATCTAGTTTTGGAAAAATTATTCAATTAAAATAAATGTTACCTTCTGGATGTGCTAAATTTATGGTGCTTATGATAGCATCATCGCTACCATAAATTATCTTTCTGACTTTAAACAATGTCGTTTCAACACTTAACGCATTGTTGGCTAAAAATTATAAACTATTAACGAAAGTTAAAAAACAAGAAACAGCAAATTACCATCATCCTCCGATTCAAATACGACTAAAGCTTTATCATTCGAAATCCAGAAGACGTCAACTGTGAAAGCCCCGTATATGCCAATTATAGTCTCAGACGTTGTATCACTTTGTATATCATATAGTTCAAGTACGATGTCGTAACAGCGACGTGCAGTTATACACGGGTTGTAATCTTGAGAAGTGATAACGATCGTTGCATTTTCTCCAAATCTCTCGGCAATCTAAAACACAAAAAATAGAATAGAAATGTAGACATATTAAGTAACGGATATTACTTGTTTTAGGACTTCAGTAGTTATCCTAACATTACAGGGGACTCGAGTAAAATCGCCTCCATTAACTAACGGATTGCATACAACCTTTAACGATTCCCAAAAATTATGCTCAGCCATTATTTTTTACAAAAACTATCGTTAATTTCGAGCGTAATAAAATTTGAAATTTTGCGGCTTATAATAATTTTAAAGCGTCAGTGTGACGTCACGCGCATTGTTGCCGTCGTTGCCGATGTTAATAGGATGCGCATAATTTGATGGACGAAGTATTGATAGAATTTAATTAAATACACCAAATTTCTGAATTCATTCTCCAATAGGCCTTTTCGTATTAGAGTTTATGGTTGACTTAAGTCAGTACTGTAAATAACACACAATTCCTACTATAAAATAACCTTGACCCAGTTCCAATAACCCTATTCGTTTAAAAGCTTTATGTCAGACACAGGGCTGCCTCAGAATGAACGTGTTCAACGAGCCTGTTCCCTTTAGGTCAACCTGAACATTCGTTTTATATTGACTGACCTGAACTCTTAAATAAACTTAGGGCCGGTTGTACAAATGCAGTTTAAGCCAAGTTTAAAGTTAAGTGGAGCTTAAGCCACGAAAAGTCATTGTACAAAACTGGTTTAGCAAGTTTATTGCATCGGCTTTACATTAAGCTGCAGATGTACAAACGGCCCTTAGAGTTCATTGCTTACAAGTTACAATAGTTACAATACAGGTCACGTCACTCCAATTACGTGATTAATGTGACTTTGACTAACCCTATGACTGTATAAAACAAAAAGCTAATCGAGTGTGTAATCAATATACAATAATGTCTGTAATTTGTACAATTTTCGCAAAATCACCTATTTACATCAGTTTACATGTTGACTTTGAAGGAGTAGCTATTATATCTACTAAAATAAAAGCGTTTGGATTGGAATTTGGAATGGTTATTGCAAATACGCAAATCCTTTACTTACCGACAAATGCTGTAAAGTGCGAAGATACAATTCAATAATAATTGTGTGTTGATAATGACGAATAATAAACGACGTTTCCGACATCCCCTTTACAGTTCCTACCGCACTAGTGCAAAACATCCCGTTAATTTTCCATCAACTTTTCCGCTCCCAAGTGAAAACCGAAGTGTGGTTATTCTGATCGTTGCACTTGAAAACTTTTTAATTATTGAAAGTGAAACCTGTTCGAGAATTGTTATTCAGAGGGTTCTTAAGGTTTCAAAATATTCTTTTCAATTTAAGGGAGAATGTCTTTATTTTTAATAAATTTACAATCACAAAATAACTTTTTTCTTTACGTATAAGTACATGGATGCACTGGTAGTTAGTTATTAGCATTGAACTCAGAACTGTATGCTATTTACCATACAGTTCAATGGTTATTAGTTTGTCAAGGGAATGCAGAATGCAGGATTGCAGGGATTCATTATCATAAAACGTACAGATTCCTGCCTTTTTCCTCGGCTACATATCCCACTACCAAAATTAAGTTGTATTGTTGGTTGCCTAACTTACAGGAATGGTCCCCTGAGGGATTCTCTCTCATGACAACAATCTAACATCAAGTCCCACCTAGCCTCGTGCTGGGCTTGGGTGTCTTGAGTTATTAAATTGCTTTACAGTTAATACTGGAAGTGCAAGAGCCGACTCTGGACCATAAAATGCTAAATACCTCATTTGAGGCCAGTTGGGCTAACTTATTAACTTCTGGATCCTGGATTGCGATGGGAGAGTAATCAGAAGTTCCCGTGCACATAGGCCACCTATTCACGCCCTTTGTGCTACCTCCCTGATTAGAATTGTCCAACCCCACAACGTTACTCAAGCCATCCCACACGTGAGATAAACCTGATGATGGTGGAAGGGGAAGCGGTTCTAATCGTAGCGATGTCCGCCCAGGATTCCTCCAGCATGGATCATCTCAATTCGACAAATATGGGACACTCACAAAGTATGTGTTACGCCCTCTCATCTTCTGTGTAGCATCCTCTACAGGATGGAGATTCGACCAAGCCCATGCGGTGCATGTGCTAGTAAAGTTTACAGTGCCCAGAAAGTATACCCATAAGTAGTCGCAGGTCTTTCCTTGATAGACCTATGCAGAGACTCGCCAGGCTGCGAAATGGTCCCCTGAGGGCTTTCCTCGCAGGACGACAATCTAACATTAAGTCCCACCTAGCCTCGTGCTGGACTTGGGTGTCTTGAGTTATTAAATTGCTTTACAGTTAATACTGGAAGTGCAAGAGCCGACTCTGGACCATAAAATGCTAAATACCTCATTTGAGGCCAGTTAGGCTAACTTATTAGCTTCTGGATCCTGGATTGCGATGGGAGAGTTCCCGTGCACATAGGCCATCTATTCACGCCCTTTGTGCTAGCTCCCTGATTAGAATCGTCCAACCCCACAACGTTACTCAAGCCATCCCACGCGTGAGATAAACCTGATGATGCTGGAAGGGGAAGTGGCTCTACTTGTAGCTATGTCCGCCCAGGATTCCCCCAACATGGATCATCTCAATTCGACAAATACGGGACACTCACAAAGTATGTGTTGCACCGTCTCATCTTCTGTGTAGCATCCTCTACAGGATGGCGATTCAACCAGCCCATGCGGTGCATGTGCTTGTTAAGTTTACAGTGCCCAGAAAGTATACCCATCATAAGGAGTCGCAGGTCCTTCGTTGATAGACCTGTGCAGACACTCACCAGGCTGCGAAATGGTCCCCTGAGAGATTTCCTCGCAGGACGACAATCTAACAACAAGTCCCACCTAGCCTTGTGCTGGGCATGGGTGTCTTGAGTTGCTTTACAGTTAATACTGGAAGTGGAAGAGCCGACTCTGGACCATAAAACACCTCATTTAAGGCCAGTTGGGCTAACTTATTATCATCTGGATCCTGGATTCCGATGGGAGAGTAATCAGAAGTTCCCGTGCACTTAGGCCACCTATTCACGCTCTTTGTGTTACCTCCCTAATTAGAATCGTCCAATCCCACAACGTTACTCAAGCCATCCCACACGTGAGATAAACCTGCAGATGATGCCGGAAGGGGAAGCGGTTCTAATCGTAGTCATGACCGGCCAGGATTCCTCCAACATGGATCATCTCAATTCGACAAATACGGGACACTCACAAAGTATGTGTTGCGCTGTCTCGTCATCTGTACAGGATGATGATTCGTCCAAGCCCATACATGCATGTGCTTGTTAAGTTTTTATAGTGCCCAGAAAGTATACTCACAAGTAGTCGCAGGTTCTTCCTTGATAGACCTGTGCAGATACCCACCAGGCTGCGAAATGGTCTCCTGAGGGCTTCCCTTGCAGGTTAACAATCAAGCCCCACCTAGCCTTGTGCTGGGCTTGGGTGTCTTGAGTTATTATGTTGTTTACAGTTGATACTATAGGTGGAAGAACCGGTTCTGGACCATAAAACGGTTGTTTTGAGGCGAGTCGAGGTAACTTTTTCAATCTTATTATTCCAGGATGCCGTTTAACCCATACGAGCGGCTCTGCTGTTATTGGAAATTTTGATAATTATATTCTTTATGCTGTGCATGAGAATTGTTTTTGCACTAAGAGTTATTCCTGCTAGTTCTGCCTGAAAGACAGTCGGAGTTTGCCTAGTGATTGGGTCAGTTTCTTGGAGTAAATTCCGGTGCTTCTTCCTTCCATTATTGGTTGGGAGCCACTTACGCATAAAAGAAGATGTGGTAGTTCTTCCCTAGTATAAATTGAGGGATGAGTGAGTCAGATCGTCCTTCTAGGATAGGTAATCGCAAGTGTTGACAGCATCCTACCTTAGAGGCATGCTTTCACTATTGCGCACCTCACCGTTTTGTCACCGACTCTGATGTGCGACTATAGTCCATACGCTCGGCAATGTCACTTTTCTCATAAGCCGTAAATCAAATCTCATTTAACGCGATCGATAGTGTCATTCAATATGCACCTCTAATGCAAAGTAAAAAACCAGTTCCATACGGGCGAAAGTTGTTCAAAACAATCTTATGGAAACTTGAATACAAGAGAACAATAGCTTTCAACTACCTGCCTAGTCAGCGGTTGTTAATAGTTTCATTACAAAGTAATAATCAATTATTAATACAAACATCACAATTCATAATGAAACTAGTGTATCTTCATGAGAACCGCTGCCAGTTAGGTAGTTTCAAAATCTATTGTTCTATTGTATTCCAGTTTTCCATAAGATTTGTTTGAACAACTTTCGCCCGTATGGAACTGGTTTTTTACTTTGCATTAGAGGTGCATATGAATGACACTATCGATCGCGTTACAAATGAGATTTGATTTACGACTTAATGAGAAAAGGGACACTGCCGAGCGTATGGAGTATACACACCATGGTGGCGTAATGCAGCTTCTATTGTGTCGAAGGTTATTTTATCAAACGCCCCCTTCCATGTCTATGGAAGCTTCCAGAATGAACTGCTTATAGTCCAACGATCTTTCAATCCGCCCTACGACGGAATGTAGGCGATTCTGTGGATCTTCCTGAAGAGTAAGCATGTTAGTGCAGCGGGAATCGTACCATCGCAGTATCCCTTTGAAGTGTCTTAATGAGAAAAGACATTAGACTGATTGGACGATATGATTTAGGTGTGGAGTAATCCCCTAGCTTTGCCAGGTTTGGGGATAAAAACAATTTTATTTCCCTTCATTGTTTTGGTATGCATCTAAAGGCGATAAATTCTCACCAGGTGGACAACAAACATCCAATCCCCATTGCAGAAGAGCTGGTATTATGCCGTCCAGTCCTGATGATTTATATGCTGAGAACGTCATTACCACACAGATGACCCTTGCGCCCTTGCCATGTCCATTGTCTGAGTGGAAGGGCCGACTCTGTACCATAACAAACCTGTTTTGAGGCCAGTTGGGCTAACTTACCAGCTTTCTCATTGCGTTTTGCACCAGCTTACGGTTCGATCGTATTACTGTTTGTCACTTGTTCTAGTACTTGGTGACATTCAAAACCAGCCAAGAGGTACCTTTGCAATGATCTATCGCTTGCAGAGCGGTGGCTGCTGCAGCATGGCCCCTTTCTCAGATATATTGGAGGCAAGCCCAGAAGGGCTTCCATGGCGGCTGCGGGAGTTGTTCGTATTGCGCCCCACCACGCAAGACACGCTAGTTGAGATGTGCTGGATACGCTTAGTCCAATTCGCACCATAAACAATAACTTAGTAATTCGAAAACTATACAAGATAATGATGGAATTCTTTTTGTGAAAACTTTTGCATTTAATTATATCGATTTCATCCCAATATGACGAGTTATTTTGATAACTTTCAGTAATTGCCTCCATGTGAAGTTATCAATACGTAGTTGTAATATGTAATCAGTACCTTTTACTGTGAGGTGTCGGGCCTCTTTACTCACTGCACTATCGATAACTCTTCACGCACTAAATTTCTTCTTCCACTCTTTTTTATTTTTTTTAGCTTCATTCCGGTTTGTATTCCTCTTTTCCAATACTTTTCTAATAACATCGTTCCAGGTTTTCTCTGGGTCTTCTTCTACCTCTTCTGTTTATTGTTTTCGTTCCCAAATTTTCTTAACTTGCTTATTTTTGTCCAATCTTTGTAGGTGACCCCACCATCCCAATGGTATCCGGTCATTTCCCCGCCGAAAAAATCCCGCCGGTCAATTGCCCTCGCCCCTCCGGTAAATTGTTCGCCTGGTAAAAAACCCCGCGCGGTGAAATGTTCGCCGGTAAAATGCCCGCCATGACAAAATCCCGTCGGTCATTGCCCGCCGCTGTAGGCAAAATGATTCCCCTGATATTCCCCTATTTTGTGATAAAGATCCGCTTACATATGTACCTACGTTATGTGCAGCCAGTGGCGGATTTTGCGCTCAGGAGGGGTAAGATGAATTTGAGGCCGCTGTTTACTGTAAATTAAAATATGCTAAATTCAAAAAAGAAGACTGTATTATAAACCAGACATTGCCATGTTTAACAAAAGAATCGTTATATATAAATTTATAAAATTTCGACGGCCATTTTAAGCACTTCCCGATGGCATTTTGACATCCTTTACAGACCTACGGCACTATACATGAATACTCGCCTGCTACTATCTCTTGTTTCAACCTCGTTCTTAACACGTAAATGTTGTACCATTTTCTACGCTTATTCCCCACTAAAGCGCCTAGGTTATTTGCAGGTTTAGTATATTTCTTTTCAATTGATACTAAAATAGTGGCATGACACACAGGTTTACAAAACTAAAGTTATTTAAAAAAGAACTTTCTTAATTGCTTATTTTTTCAAAAATTACGGCGGGAAATTGACCGACGGATTTTGTCATGGCGGGCATTTTACCGGCGAACATTTCACCGCGCGGGGTTTTTACCAGACGAACAATTTACCGGCGGGCAATTGACCGGCGGGATTTTTTCGGCGGGGAAATGACCGTGACCCAGAACCCATCCCATTTGTTTATCTTCTATGGCTTCCAGTATCGTTTTGACATTGTTCTCATTGGATTTTATGAGAAGACTTCTGAGTGTAGATGCGAGTGGAAATGAATACTTTAAATGAATGACGGGAGAAGTAATCTCAACAAGCATCCTTGTGAAAGAAGTGTTTTAAAACAGAATCGGGTAAATCCAACAAAACAAAATACTCGCTGGTAAAGTTACAAAATTCCCGAAATGTTCCAGTTGACTGATAACAGGCACATTACTTAAACAACAACCAGTAGCAAGTCACGAATAAGTGTAGAAAAAGTCGATAAAAAAAAAAGACGAACCAAAAGTCAACTCGAACTTACAAAGAGAAAAACTGCGTAAACAATAAAAGAAACTGGATGGATTCAGATTCGGGAGATATTCCTATTATAAAGGTGGGTGGTTCGGCATAGAAGTCAATAGAATGCTTCGAAAGAAATGGAATGGCATAAAGGGTGTACTCAAGCTAATAAGAAGAAACCTAATAAAAACCTTTAATTGGATACCTATATACACACACAACC
>JAVRBK010000053.1:0-49105 GCA_036250285.1 Pyrocoelia pectoralis | reverse complement strand
GTATAAAAAAGTTTAATTAATACATTTTTTATGTTTCCTGTAAACCAAACAGTAGTGCAGGAGTATATTTCGATTAATAGCGAAACTCGAACTTCCCAACCTCTGGCATAAACTGAAAATGTATGAAACGTATTTTAACCGACACCGTTAATACGATTTTTAGCATTGCCCACTTAATTGGTGGTTTGACACCAAACTACCATACTCAACGAGGAAAGGAATTTAATGTATTAAATCGGGGTATAAAAAGTTTAATTAATACCTATTTTCATGTTTCCTGTAAACATACAGTAGTGCAGGAGTAAATTTCGTTAATAGCGAAACTCGAACTTCCCAACCTCTGGCATAAACTGAAAATGTATGAAACGTATTATAAACCGACACCGTTAATACGATTTTTAGCATTGCCCACTTAATTGGTGGTTTGACCCAAACTACCACTCAACGAGGAAAAGGATATTTAATGTATTAAATGGGGTATAAAAAAATTTAATTAATACCTATTTTCATGTTTCCTGTAAACCATACAGTAGTGCAGGAGTAAATTTCGATTAATAGCGAAACTCGAACTTCCCAACTTCTGCCATAATCTGAAACTGCCATCAAAATAAATTAAAAGCTAATAGATATTTGTATAAAAAGTTTAATTAATACTTATTTTCATGATTCCTGTAACCCAATACAGTAGTGCATCTGTCGAGTATAGCGAAACTCGAACTTCCCAACCTCTTGACATAAACTGAAAATGTATGAAACGTATTATTAACCGACACCGTTATACGATTTTTAGCATTGCCCACTTAATTGGTGGTTGACACCAAACTACCATACTCAACGAGGAAAAGGATATTTAAATGTATTAAATCGGGGTATAAAAAAAGTTTAATTAATACTATTTTCATGTTTCCTGTAAAGCCATACAGTAGTGCAGGAGTAATTTCGTTATAATAGCGAAACTCGAACTTCCCAACCTCTGGCATAAACTGAAAATGTATGAAACGTATTATTAACCGACACCGTTAATACGATTTTTAGCATTGCCCACTTAATTGGTGGTTTGACCCCAAACTACCAAACTCAACGAGAAAAGGTTATTTAATGTATAAATGGGGTATAAAAAAGTTTAATTAATACCTATTTTCATGTTTCCTGTAAACCATACAGTAGTGCAGGAGTAAATTTCGTTAATAGCGAAACTTGAAACTTCCCAACTTCTGCCATAAACTGAAACTGCATCAAATAAATTAAAAGCTATAAGATATTTGTATAAAAAATTTAATTAATACTTATTTTCATGATTCCTGTAAACAATACAGTAGTGCAGGAGTATATTTCGATTAATAGCGAAACTCGAACTTCCCAACCTCTTGCATAAACTGAAAATGTATGAAACGTATTATTAACCGACACCGTTAATACGATTTTTAGCATTGCCCACTTAATTGGTGGTTTGACCCCAAACTACCAAACTCAACGAGGAAAAGGTTATTTAATGTATTAAATGGGGGTATAAAAAAGTTTAATTAATACCTATTTTCATGTTTCCTGTAAACCATACAGTAGTGCAGGAGTAAATTTCGTATAATAGCGAAACTTAATCTTTCATACTGCTCGAATAAACTAAAATGTAATAACAGCAAATAAGTAAAGTAAGCAAAAGTAAATAAAAGTAATACAGTAGTGCAAGAGTAAATTTCGTATAAGGAAACTTAAACTTTCATACTGCTCGAATAAACTGAAAAGTAATAAAAGTAAGTAAGTAAGTAAAATAATACGTTTCATTAATATCTCTACAAGTAGCAGTTTAATACTGACCATTTAATTATTCAAAATAATATCAATTAGATTCAATTTGTTATGTTATTTGACCTGTGAAGATTTAAAAAGGGATATTAAATATGTTAGATACCCCAACTTTTCCCCCAATCAATTATCTCCATGTACATCCTTAAATTCGACACACTGTATTCTTTTCTATGCACCCTCGTTACCAATAAACAAGCAGTTCGAAAAATATAGCGGGAATAGAAAATAAAATGTCCTACCTTACGTCACTGTTCCGTCTGCAATGCAAACAATAGAAATTAGCAACAGTTTTCCTGGAATCCAGAACTTTAATTAAACACATTTATGCGATTTAATTAATTAAGTAATCGCACAGTCACAGACTTTAAATTCAAGAACACGAACGCGAGGGCCACTTTCGAAATTTATTTAAACGCACTCCCGATCACTACAAAAATCATACTGATCGATTTAACTTCCGACAGTCTTATATAGGCAGCAGCAGACTGGTTAGCGTTTCACGTTTAAGTAAGTGGTGACGTACGGGACATTTCATGTTTTTCCAGACAACTGATAACGACTGCTGTTCTATATAAGACTGTCGGAAGTTAATGTCGATCAGTATGACTTTTGTAGTGATCGGAAGTGCATTTAAATAAATTCGCGTTCGTGTTCTTGAATTTAAAATCTGTGACTGTGCAATTACTTAATTAATTAAATCGCATAAATGTGTTTAATTAAAGTTCTGGATTCCAGGAAAACTGTTGATAAAGACTTCATTAAGTGATTTAGGAATTCTGCGCACGTACGTTGTTAATTTCTATTTCTTGCATTGGCATAAGGTAGGTGATTTTATTACTATTCCACATCATAATCATAATCTTTATTCATTTGTTAATAGTCATTGTAGAACAATATATCCAAATGTAGGTACATAAAAGAATATAATATTTGATACATATAACTAACATAAAGTGGTATATAAATTAAATAAAAGTCAAACATTAAAAGGTCTTAAAACAAATGTTACAATTAAAATATCACAAAAATTAGAATCACAGTCATTCATTTAATCTCATTGTCGATGTTACTATCTAGAAACTTTCTAACGGAGTAAAACGCCCGAGTTTTTAAGTAATCACCACTCAACTCTATTATATTTATGGAAGAGCAAAGTTGTAAATTTAAGTGATACAAATTGAAAATGCGCACGGGTTTCCCGATCATGCGCCGTAATAAATTAGAGTTCAAACAAATAAAACAGCTGTTATTATATTATCTAAAACTGTATTTTAATCATGAACTCCATAAAACCCACTGTAAACCCTTCTCCCTTGCAACGTTTATAAATCAAATTAATCCACGTGTTCACGAAGACAAACCACGTAAATTTTTCTAACCCAACTTCAATTTATTAGATCGAGTTCATTGACTTCAACACATGATGCATTTTCATGGTATTTTCCACTGCGCAAACGTGTAATCCCCGTAGTTAAACGATTTTCGACCTTATTATTTGCTTCAAATTTGCACACATTTTCACGCGTATCTCATTTGATTTCAACGGCTTTGCTCTTTCATGTATTATTGAGTTCAATGGTAATGACACATTCAAGACTGCAATCGTTTATATGAAAGCTGTTTTAGCCTATTGGGCAATTTGTTATAGAGTTTTATAGCATAATAATTGCTACTGTTTTGAGACGTGGAAAGACTTAGTTGAACAAGGTTTAAGTCCCTTTTATTTCTTGTGTTGTAGTTATGAATATCAGAAAATGAATGATAGTGCTGGTAATTATTTTTCATATACAGTGTGACTCATTTAAATTGGAAACACACATGTAAAATCTGAAGTTATTTACCGATTTTAAACAATTTTTTTTTAAAATGTCAAATAATGAAACATCTTTGGGACAAAATTTTAAATGTTTATTCCAATTTTCAGGGCATAGGTACTACGATAACTTTTTCGTACTCGGAATGGAGAAATGTTAGTAGCGATTTGTTTATAAAAAAAATATCTACGCCACTGGATTCAGAATGCTTCCAAATAGCTGTCACCAAAATTTTACAAAAATATATTTATTAATAACAAAGTTATGACAACTTAAAGTTCGAAAACTTTCTAAGCTAACAGTTACACAACAACACCCTGTATGAATAGATGGGCATGGAAATTATGTTAATGATTCTTAAATTAAACTCGGTGGAGAAAAAATATTTAAAGTAACGTAATATTTAATAAAAGTAACGGAATCGCACAATTGAGTAAATAAGACCTAACATTTCCATTTAAATCTTAGTTAGCATGGAAATTATGTTACTGTTTAACAGTTATGATAGATTTTTATTAAATATTACGTTACTTTAAGTATTTTTTTCTCCACTGATGGTTTAAATAGTTTAATTTAAGAATCATTAACATAATTTCCATGCCCATCTATTGATACAGGGTGTTGTTATGTAACTGTTAGCGCCGTGTATTAATACAAAAATAATGTACGACTGAAAAGTTCACCCAAGGCCCCTACATTTGGGCTTAAAAAAAGTGGGTCATTCCATTTAAAAAAATATACGATTTATGCACCATACTTTTTGGAGACACCCTGTATATGTCTAAATAATTTTCAAATGTGCTTCATCCAACCTAATTGCAATCCCGTATATTTATTTTTTAGTAAATTTAACAATAAAGCCGTACTTGAAGAACGGGCTACTAAATGGACACCCTGTATATATATACAGGGCGATTGACGACTATTCCCTCGGTCTCTTGTGCCTAAAGGGTATAAGATATCAGCTTCATTTTTTGATGACATATGTAAATTAATAACGAAAATTTTTTAAATTTATTTTCAATTATGGAAAAAATATTGTAGTAAATGCCATTTTATCCTATGCATAACCGCACTCGTTTTCAAGAGATCTTCTAACGTTATGGTGTTATAGTAGCAAACGCATCCTTTATTCTAATCTTCATGTCATCAGCAGTGGTAGGTGGAGTGTTGTAAACTAAATTTTTACTGATAATAATAATAATATCTAAAGAAGATTGAAAGAAGACTCGAAAAAATGTTGTTCTAAAATCCGTAAAAATTTTACTCCGTTCAAGTTTCCATCCAAAAATCAAAATTCTCCCAAGTACATTGAGGCTCCACCGGTTTTGGCGGTCAATAGTGCGATACAGGTGACGATTTAGTAATGAAAGTTATGTCAGTTTACCAAGCCGTTATGTTGTGGAAAGTGGATTCATCGGTAAATAAAACATATTTAAAGAATTCATCTTCTTCTCCAACTTTTTCTAGACTCCATAAACAAAAATTCAACCTTCGTTTGAAAGCCTCGTCCATATAAATGCTGGTGAAGTTGAATGTGATAAGGATGGTGTTTATGTTTTTTTCAAAATATTTAGATAGACAATTCCTCAATAAATGGATTGGAAGGAGGGGTCCACAACACTCCACCTACCACTGCTGATGACATAAAGATTACAATAAAGGATGCGTTTGCTACTATAACACCAGATATCCTGAGAGACGTTAGATCTTTTGAAAATCGAGTGTGGTTGTGCACAGAAGAAAATGGTCATCAAATTGAGCATTTACTATACCATTATTTTCCATAAATGATACTTCTTGTCATTAATTTCATTTTTAATTAAGTTATGATCCCATATCTAATTATCAACTACAATGAAAAAAATAATGGCCTACTAGAATGCAAACGAAACCGTTTCCATACAAATTTTAGAGAAAAATCTTAATAACTTTTTAATCGTTGATTTTAAACATATCTATCTATTACTCACAGTTTTTGATAGAAAATGAAAAGTTATTCAACACAGAATAAAAACATTTAAGTTAAGTGAGTTTTTGATGTTTGAAAAATATAAAATATGAATACTTTTTCTAAACACCCTGTACAAAAAATCGAAATCCTTCGTAGTGCAAATGAAAGCCTTAAAGGTCAAGATAAATCGATATAAATTTGTGTTGCTGAAAGTTAAGTCGTTTCCGTGTTATTAGGGGTTGTTTAAATTGAATATTTTTCTTAAAATCGCAATTTTCTCAAAATTGGTAAGCGATGGGTATAGGGAACGTTGAATAAAGTTCCCTTAGTTTTTAACGTATAATCTAAAAATGTAATAAAATACCGGGGGTTCCATTTAAAAAAACCTAACTTTGATATATTACAATTTTGTGAACCACCCTGTATAACTGCAAATAATTTAAAGAAATAGTCGATATCAATATCCATAGGTAATTTGTAATTTTAATACTTTTTCAATAAATTTTGAACAAACAGGCAGGATCGATATTGGACGATAGTTTGTCACATTGTCTTTGCTTCCGCCTTTATGGAAGGGTATAATCTTTGAAATTTTCATTTCAGACGGAAAGACTGATTCACGGATACAAACATTTATAACTTTTGTAAGTGGAATACAGATCGTATTTATTACGTTTTTAACAATATCTACTTTTAAATCAAACGAATCTTTACAATTACTATTTTTAATACTACTAACATTTCGCAGTTCGTTAAACGATATTTCCCGAAACTTAAATTCTTGTATGGTTGTTACTACAATTTTTTTTAGATAGCAGGTGGGAAATCAACTTGTTTACTGTTCACGAGGAACAGTAATAAAAAAGTCATTCATTTGAGTTGTGCAGTTAAATTAGAAGTTGTAAAATCACTATCCCGTTTGCTTTTAATCTCTTGCCACGATTAAAATTTGAGTTTTTAATAAATTTATCATTTTGCCTAATTTTTTCTGTTTTTATTTGTAATAAATAAAACAACTCTAACCTCCCCTTAGTTAGACGATGAAATTTAATGAGATACGTAAAGTCAAACTTGATGAAATATGAAGATGGTTATGTTCTTATGTTTTTTGGTTGGACCCTTTTTATTATCAAATATGTTAATTCACTAGTTATTTAAGTATTTTTTACTTGCTGTTAGTTTTTCCCCTTTGGTAAGTGTGCTCAAAAAACCACCTGTTACTTTTTGTTATTTTTAGACTTTCATTTTGCTCATTATTAGTCTTTAACTTTCATTTAATTTGCTTGATAATGAGACCAGTAAGTTGGCCTCGAAACATGTCTCTGTTCCTTCATAATTTAATTTAATCGTCATTCTTCTTGTTTTTTCACCGTTGTTCTAGGTTAAAAGAACGCCGTGTTTTTTCAAATATTAATTCTTCTGATTAATGCTGGTAGGTATGTCTCCTACGATGATGTTTTCACGAGAAGCTGCCAATTAATTAATCATTTCAAAGTTCATTACCGCTAGTGTTGCCATTTATTGGGGCTAGTGTTTAGTACATTTATGTACGTAACCAAAAAACATAAAAACATAACCATCTTCATATTCCATTAAGTTTGACTTTATCTCATTAAATTTCATCGTCTAAGGGGAGGTTTAGATTTGTTTTATTTATTACTATTACCCCCTTTGTGGTATCTGACCTACAATGGATTTTATTTGTAATTTGTAATTTTTACGATAACCGTTGAACAAGTTTCGTGTTGCTTCGGTGTTATGCTTGAGTATCATTAACACGTTCCTCATATTTTTTATTTTCTCATTACACCAATTAATTTTATTTGTTTCTTGTCGACTTCCAGTAACTTCTTTAAAAGGAAAACAAGAATAAAAGTAACCCATAAAAATGTTAAAAAACCGAGAAAATTTATCTTTAACGGATAAACAATTATTATCTGTAAAACTCCAGCTAGTATTTTCCAGCAGATTATACAGTAACAATTTGTCCTGCATTGTGAGAGAGTCGATAATATCTTGTTACAGGTTTTAATTTGATATTGTTTTGTAAAAAAAATGATATTATTTGTGCCAGGTGGTCTGACAGCCCTGTATCTATTACCCTGCCCTTGAAATTGAAATTCTTATCAAAATTTACAAAAATATCGATACAATTGTGCATTCTAGTATTATCAAAAATTGTAGGATATAGTCCATAATATTTTTCGATTTAACTAGAGCATTTGACACTGTGGATAAATCCTTTGTATCCAAAGAATTACATAACCTTGGAATCCGAGGTTGCATTAATAGCTGCTGGTTCGTTTCATTCTTGGAAGAAAGAAGAATTATGGTCCGTGTTAACAATGTTCTTTCGGAAGAAGTTAATTTAGATTTAGGAACTCCGCAGGGTAGTGCCTTGGGACCACTCATCTTTCTTCTATACATTAACGATGTTAGTAATTATTCTATTCCTTATTGTAAACGACACGTGCATGATCATATCGGACCCAACAACTACAAACCTAATAAATAAAGTTAATGCATGTTGGAGAGCATTCTCAAATTGGTGCTTTAGGAATAATTTAATAATGATTAATACATCAAAAACATCCATTATCGAACATCATAGCGCAAGAAAAAGGTCATCTTTTCACCAGTTTTCTTTTGATAAAGTTACCATCAAAACATCAACATCTGTAAGATTTCTTGGAACTATATGTGACAGGGGACTCTCCTAGGACACTCAACACTCATAAACGACGTTTGTAAAACACTGAAGCCCTGTTGAATGCATATCATGCTTATGGATATTCAGCTATAGCGCATGGCATGATAGTATGGGGTCAGGGTGGTGATATTCAGAATAGTTTGGTATTAGTGGTAGAACCTCATGCCGAGAGATCTTCAAAAGCAAAAAAATACTGACCGTAGGATATACCTCCTCAAACTATTAAGTTATATTTACCTAAATGTCGCACGCGCCTGGATTGTGCAACTGCTGAAACTCAGAGAGGTGCACATCAGCGTCGGCGACAAAACACTAAGGTGCACAGTAGTGAGAGGATGCCCCCAAGGTGGGGTGCTGTCACCACTTCTGTGGAGCATAACTGTAAATAGCCTCCTCTGTCGTCTTAACGACAACGGCTACTACGCCTTAGGTTATGCGGATGATCTATCCATCCTAATAACCGGCAAATTTATGGGTACTCTGTCCAGTCTGATGCAATCAGCTCTCAGAGTAACCAAAGAATGGCGCAAGGAACACTCCCTGTCCATAAACCCGACAAAAACGGAGGTAGTTCTCTTCACAAGGAAAAGGAAGATAGAGGGCCTTCGAGCTCCTCTACTCTTCCGAAAACATCTCCAGTTTTCAGGGCCACTTGACAATAAACGGAACTGGAGCAAGCACATCCAGCTTAAAGCGGAGAAAGCAAACAGGGCTTTCTGGCAATGTCGCCGCGCTATCGGAAGACTTTGGGGCCCATCCCCAAAGGCTATCCTGTGGTTGTACACCGCCGTGATAAGACCCATGTTCTGCTATGGAGCAATTGTCTGGTGGCCTAGAACCAGACTATCCGCAACCAAAGCACTGTTCAATCATGTGCAAAGATTAGCGTGCCTTGCATGCACAGGCGCAATACGAACAACCCCCACAGCCGTCATGGAAGCCATCCTGGGTCTGCCTCCACTGGATCTCCATGTGAGAGAGCAGGCCACTCTGGCAGCCTTTCGTCTGAGGAATAAGGGGTTGTTGAACCGAAAAGGCACTGAGGTGGGTCACTCTCGAATTCTTGGCGAGGCAGTCAAGCGACTACCTATACTAGAAGGACGATCTGACTCACTCATACCTCGATTTATGCTAGGGAAAAACTACCACATCTTCCTTGATGTGGAAGTGGCATCCCAACCAGACAAAACAATGGAAGGAACAGGTACAGGTGTGTACTCACAAGAACTGAACTTCCATATCAGCCAACCACTAGGCAAAATGTGCACTTCCGGGGGGTGTAACTCCGAAACCGAAACAGATATAGTAATGGGTAAGTAGACATTTTAAAGGTCTTTTCAAACTCTTTAATATTTGTCATAACATTGTTTTGGTAAATCCCATAGTTCCTGCTGAATTTGACAATACCCAACGAACCACCGAAGTGCAATTAACGAATTTTGGTTATAGCTCTAAAACTAATTAATATTTCACTAGATGGTGTTTTATATGAATTATGTAGGATTTAAATATCTTTCATACGAGTGGTGGTTTATTAAAATCCGTTAAGCGGTTCCTAAGATAAGCAGGTTTTTATGATTAGCGACGGCGGCCATCTTGTGACGTCATTTCCAAAAAATCTGACCAGTTACGAAATGTCTACCCTGGATGTTTTTAAAGCCGTAGGGGTCCTTTATATTATTCCGGAGAGTTTTCCTCTATACGCCACTTTCTCTGCAGAACCCTCCTCAGCCAATGGATTATAAGAAAAATCTCTAACTCTAAAGTTTTATTTAAAAGTAATTGAATGTTTATGTGTAATGTTAGTAACTCCACTAGAATTTTGGTTACTGGTCGGATCTGCGTTAAATCACAGATGAAAATAGTATATTTTCATCTGTGGTTAAATGTTCCTACCGCGACACAAAGATTTGTTGTTAGTGGACACTCCGGACGGAGTCGGTATGCCTAAAAAATTTCGTTTGAATGTGAAGGTACGATTATGATCACCGGTTTTTTTTCACTATTTTGTTAATAACAACTGGGATTTCACAACAAATATTTAGATCATTGGGATTACTGTATAACACTTCTTCAATTACAATCATATTTGCACTGGTTGCGTTTCCCTTTCAGTCGTAGCGGTACATCGAGAAAATCGCAAATGTCTGTCAAATTGTGCGGGAAGTGTGAAATTAGGTACACTAATTAATTAGGTCAATAAATAAACGATTTGATCCGCAGCACCCTTATTTTCAACCCTTAGTTTTCAAAAGTGCCCCGTATTTAGTTTTTTCCATCCCCTAACGATAACTCCTTTGTTTACAACTTTTCGAAAAAAATATATTAATAAAAGTTTTAGGAATTCTTATAGGGAACATTTTATATAAGGATAAAATTTTCACCCTTATCGAGATATGTGGAAAAACTGATTTCTTTAGTTTCATTACAAAATCGGTCAGTTTTCTTGTTTATCGTTTCTTAGAAAAATTATTCAACTAAAAGATGTAGATATTAATACGATCAATATTTTAGATATACACAATATTTTCACAGAAAGCAACCCTTAACAAGTTATTTCGATATTTCTGAAAGTAAGCAACCCTTAAGCATGAAATCGCTCATATCTTTTTTCTTTATAACTTATGAGAAAAAACATTATAGAATAAATATTATAGAAAATTATCTTCTGGGAATTTTATGTAGGCATGAAAATTTCTCAAAAGTCAACCCTTAACGAGATATATCGAAAAAACCAGAAACTGTCAATTTTCGCATAAAATCGAGCATAACTTTTCTATATTTCACTACAGTGACATTATTGTTAGATAATTCGGTAGGTACCTATATGAATGTAGAAAATATAAGTAAGCGGTAATTTTTACAAAAACTCACCCTTAGCGAGATAGGTATATTGAAAAAAACCAACTCTTAGCCCTTTTTAGAAAAGTTTTCCAATTGCGATTGTTAATATTATTTCTTCACAGTGATTTTGCGTCATATCACACTGGTGCGGGAATTTTAAACGTACAAATTAAGGTTTATTCGCGGTAATCTAATTAAAAAGAAACAATCTAATTATACCCAAAATGCAAACATAGGTCGATTTTTATATCAAGGAAGACATATTTTGATGTTATTTTCTTGGGGGTGGTTCTCACCTCCAGCGCTTCACAGGGGGTGACATTGAAATTTCAGATAAGAAGGCGGGTCATATGTGATACATCATTGGAAAGCTAATTCCTTGGCCTTTTCATTTTTGCATTTTTTCACTTTATTTCTATCAGTAGCTAAGTAAAATACTGAAATACTTATTTTATGTGCTCGCCAAAAAGTCGGCACCAAATGGATTTTTTATTTATTTTTGATTTTTTTAAACTTTTTACGGCAACAATTTGTGCTTGTCTGAAAACCTATTTAGCCGCTATTAAATTAAGCAAGATTTTACTGAGAGTTTTTCATCGTCTATCAGTTTTAGCTAAGCGATCAATCTCAAGACCAGAAAACCATTTTTTTTCTTTAACTTCCGCTAAAACTAAAGTTTTAACTTTTTGGAATATTTTCAAATTTTCACATAGGTACCAAGACAAGATCTCAAAATTCAATGTGACTTCGTTCAAAACGTTAAAGATTTGTATAAATATGGAAAAAATAATAGAGACTCCTAATTATTCCTGTAGGTTTGTTATCATTTACAGAAAAGTAATATTGTTGCACAATCTTTACGTTTTTGGTGCAACATACTTTATGGGAGAAATGTTTATCAATGATAATGAATATCTCTTTACGTGGCTTTAGTAGGCTTTAATAGGTTCCTAGGCTCTAAACATAAAACTCACAACGGGCTTCACCTTAATGGAAAAGGTAAATCGAAATTAGCATGGTACATCTGTAATTATTTTTTGCTTAATCCCCTTTGTAATCAATTCACTTCTAAGCCCAATCCTAACCTTATCCCAATCACTTGCACTTCCTCAAATCATTCTTTTTTAGAAATAGTCAACCAGATAATGCCGGTCGCATAGGTAATAATATGATCTCTTTGCCAATGTTAAATGTTGCTAAAAATTCACATAGTTCGCTGACACTATTGCACCAGAACATCCAATGCCTCTCAAACAAAATCCCTGATATTGAACTAATAACTTTTAATGCACCTTTTGATTTCCTTTTAATTACCGAACACTGGCAATGTCATGAGAAATTGCACGAATTAGCAATCTGCGACTATAAATTACTGTCCTCTTTCTGTCGCACGTCAAAGAAAAATGGAGGGGTCGCTATTTTTAAAAACGATTCCTGTAATTTTGCAATAAAAGTGCTAAATACCGAAACTACTCCCTGTGAAGGCGTCTTTGAATTCTGTTGCATTAAAATAATTGGTCTCAACATATGTGTTGTAGGGGTCTATAGACCACCAAATGGAGACGCTGACACATTTTTTAACCTGTTAGATACTCTTTTAACTGAAATATCAACCCTTAATAGTTACATTATACTGGGGGGGGACTTCAATGTTAACCTATTAGAGCTAAGTAATAGTAAGACAAATACCCTGATTGATATTATCTACTCTTTTGGTCTAATACCTACCTTGAGAGAACCTACACGTATCCACAAGGAGTCGGCGACGTGCATCGACAATTTTTTTATCTCTGAGGCTCTATCTTCTTTTTCTGTTCTCAATTTTAATTTAGGACTATCAGATCATCATGCACAACTGCTGAAGCTGCCAACATGTAGGAACAAGGGAAATACTGATAGGACTATTATGAGAAGAAGATTTTCTGAGCGCAATTGCTCTCGTTTTTGTGATTCGCTATTAACAGAAAATTGGACCCAAGTGTATGAGTCGTCTGACCCAAACGAGGCATTTACTGTATTTTTTTATAAGTTTAAACGTCACTTCGACTTGTGCTTCCCACAAAAACCAGTCTCAAAAAATACCAAACGATGTCCGGGGATGACTAAAGAATTAATTAAACTAAAGGGAGATGTTATCCTTTATAGCGATCTTGCAAAACTACATACAGGATTTAAGGAAGCCTATCGGCACATCCACAAACTATATCAGAGTAAACTCATCCAACAAAAAAAGGAATACTACAGTAAGAAAATTGTAAACTCCTCTAACAGAACAAAGACTACCTGGGATATTGTGAAAATATTAACTAATAGGAACAATAAAAACTCTGCACAAATAAAAATTATGGAGAATGGCAACCTTGTTGGTAACCAGGAAGCTGCAAACATCTTTAATGACCATTTTTCCAGATCGTTAATAGACACAAGTAGCCGTAGTCAAGTCAGACATATGGATGGTTCCATCCCTACAACGTGCGCATCTTTATTTTTCAAGCCCCTCATTCCATCGGACATCATCTCCATCGTTAATTCTATTAAGTCGTCATCTTCGCATGGCAACGATGAAGTCTCCACAATTATACTAAAGAAATGCAAAAACATTATTGCGGTCCCATTGTGTTTCATAACTAATCTAATGTTTTCATCGGGAATATTTCCCCATCACCTTAAGTGCGCAATTGTTAGGCCCGTGTACAAAAAGAATGACCCCCACTGCGTCAGCAATTATAGACCAATAAGCCTACTCTCGAGCTTCTCCAAGGTTCTTGAACACGCTATCAATTCACAACTTCAAAGCTATCTTATCCGTTTCAAAATTGTAAATCGAGCTCAGCACGGCTTCATGAAAAGTAGATCCACTGAAACAGCTCTAGGTGAATTTGTGTCCAATGTAGTTTCGGCTGTCGATAGAGGCACAGTCACAGTCGGATTATTCGTAGACCTCTCCTCTGCTTTTGACACAGTCAGTCACAAGCTACTGCTACAGAAACTACAACTTTACGGAGTACGTGGCATTGCTCTCACCCTTCTTCAGTCTTATCTCGCTGATCGAACACAAATTGTTGAAGTTCCAACTGGGGAGCGAAGTAGATGTGCCCCGGTTCTATCCGGAGTGCCGCAAGGTTCCATACTTGGACCGACCCTATTTGTGCTATTCATAAATGAGCTCCCAGCGTATATTACAAGTGGTGCGGCCCCAGAGGAGTTATTGGTGACCTGTTACGCTGACGATACCAACTTTTTAATAAAATCACCCACTCTACCAGAAGTAATAGAAAAGACAAAATCAGTATATGACAAATTATGTTCTTGGTGCTCGCGCAACAACCTAAAAATCAATCACGACAAAACGAACATCATCCATTTTCGCCACGCAAGAAGCCCCTCTGCGACACCTTCTATTTTGGGAATCACATGCTCAAGTTCAGTGAAAATGCTGGGATTGGTACTTGATATGCATCTTCGCTGGTCATATCACATAGACCAGGTGTGTCAAAAACTTGGCCGGTGCTGTTATACCCTTAGTGTGTTAAAAAGCGTTTGTAGGCGAGATGTGCTGCTAACGGTCTATCACTCATATCTCCATTCACACGTTCGATACAATATCATCAATTGGGGCAGCTGTAGTAGTACACTTAGGATTCTTCGTCTTCAAAAAAGGGCCATACGTATTATCTGCAACCTTAACAATAGACGCTCATGCAGGGAATATTTTAAGGAACTGAAATTACTAACTGTAGCGAACACCTACATTTTTGAAATTTGTTCGTATGTGTATGCACATAAATCCCTTTTTGGCACAGCCAAACATCAATATAATACAAGGCACAAAAAAGACATTCCTGCAATCTCTCATAAAACCTCCCTCTTCCAAAAAAACCTCGTTTTCAATGGTCGGAACATTTTTAACTCCCTACCAGAGGACATCAAATGTTCTGCAACTATTAAGGCTTTTAAAGCAAAGTTAAACAAACTTTTGAAAGAGAATAGCTTTTACAATGTGGCCGAGTATTATCGGTTTATCGCGAAAAACAAAAAATAAAAATCAATATATTAACTTACATCGCCAGAGCGAAATATCTTACAGACTCTGAATTTTTCACAATAGTACCTAAGCGTAGTTACTGCAGTACCTACTTTACTTTTATTTATGTACGTATCAATGTAATCTTGACGTATCCCAAACAGCGCCTACTAGCTGCCAGGGACAATAAAGAATATTATTATTATTATTATTTACGAAAAATAGCACACTTTGAATTTAGACAATTTCGAAAAACGCCATTTTCTAGCTAAGTGAAAATTACTCTGTATATATAGTAGTATGGTAGCCCCTATCAGATATACCGAGTAGGTTTTCAGACTAGCACAAATTATTTCCGCAAAAAGATTTAAAAAAAAATTAAAAATTAAAAAAAAAGGTCATTTGGTGCCGACTTTTTGGCGAGCACTGTATACCGAAAAATTGTAATTGTGCTTTCTTTTTTCTTTCTAGATGGGCTATATTTCTGCCAAAAGCGACCACGGCGGATATCTAATACTGTTATTAACATTATAATATGAACAACATGTTTAAACAATTTAAAACATAATTGCAAACGCTAATAATCGATATACACAACATTCCGATAATTTTCCAACACGAAAATAGGTATTAATTAAACTCTTTATACAAAGATCTATACATTTTAATTTATTTTTATACAGTTTCAGTTTATGCCAGCGGTTGGGAAGTTCGTGTTTCGCTATTAAACGAAATTTACCCCTGCACTACTGTATGGTTTACAGGAAACATGAAAATAGGTATTAATTAAACTTTTTTATACCCCGATTTAATACATTAAATATCCTTTTCCTCGTTGAGGTTGCTAGTTTGGTGTCACAAGACCATCCAAACCACCAATCAACTGGGCAATGCTAAAAATGGTATTAACGGTGTTGGTTAATAATACGTTTTATACATTTTCAGTTTATGCCAGAATTTGGGAAGTTCGAGTTTCGCTATTAAACGAAATTTACTTTTGCACTAATGTATTGTTTACAGGAAACATGAAAATAGGTATTAATTAAACGTTTTTATACAAAGATCTATACATTTTAATTTATTTTTATACAGTTTCAGTTTATGCCAGAATTTGGGAAGTTCGAGTTTCGCTATAAAACGAA
Organism: Pyrocoelia pectoralis; assembly: GCA_036250285.1. Taxonomy (NCBI): domain Eukaryota; kingdom Metazoa; phylum Arthropoda; class Insecta; order Coleoptera; family Lampyridae; genus Pyrocoelia; species Pyrocoelia pectoralis. Next base: position 32,811 of record JAVRBK010000053.1, on the reverse strand, counting down.
ATTTACTCTTGCACTACTGTATTGTTTACAAGAAACATGAAAATAGGTATTAATTAAACTTTTTTATACAAAGATCTAATACATTAAATATCCTTTTCCTCGTTGAGGTTGCTAGTTTGGTGTCACAAGACCATCCAAACCACCAATCAACTGGGCAATGCTAAAAATGGTATTAACGGTGTTGGTTAATAATACGTTTTATACATTTTCAGTTTATGCCAGAATTTGGGAAGTTCGAGTTTCGCTATTAAACGAAATTTACTTTTGCACTAATGTATTGTTTACAGGAAACATGAAAATAGGTATTAATTAAACTTTTTTATACAAATATCTAATACATTAAATATCCTTTTCCTCGTTGAGGTTGCTAGTTTGGTGTCACAAGACCATCCAAACCCCCAATCAAGTGGGCAATGCTAAAAATCGTATTAACGGTGTTGGTTAATAATACGTTTTATACATTTTTAGTTTAAGCCAGAATTTGGGAAGTTCGAGTTTCGCTATTAAACGAAATTTACTTTTGCACTAATGTATTGTTTACAGGAAACATGAAAATAGGTATTAATTAAACTTTTTTATACAAAGATCTATACACTTTAATATATTTTTATACATTTTCAGTTTATGCCAGAATTTGGGAAGTTCGAGTTTCGCTATTAAACGAAATTTACTTTTGCACTAATGTATTGTTTACAGGAAACATGAAAATAGGTATTAATTAAACGTTTTTATACAAAGATCTATACATTTTAATTTATTTTTATACAGTTTCAGTTTATGCCAGAATTTGGGAAGTTCGAGTTTCGCTATAAAACGAAATTTACTCTTGCACTACTGTATTGTTTACAAGAAACATGAAAATAGGTATTAATTAAACTTTTTTATACAAAGATCTAATACATTAAATATCCTTTTCCTCGTTGAGGTTGCTAGTTTGGTGTCACAAGACCATCCAAACCACCAATCAACTGGGCAATGCTAAAAATGGTATTAACGGTGTTGGTTAATAATACGTTTTATACATTTTCAGTTTATGCCAGAATTTGGGAAGTTCGAGTTTCGCTATTAAACGAAATTTACTTTTGCACTAATGTATTGTTTACAGGAAACATGAAAATAGGTATTAATTAAACTTTTTTATACAATGATCTATACACTTTAATATATTTTTATACAGTTTCAGTTTATGCCAGAATTTGGGAAGTTCGAGTTTCGCTATTAAACGAAATTTACTCTTGCACTAATGTATTGTTTACAGGAAACATGAAAATAGGTATTAATTAAACTTTTTTATACAAAGATCTAATACATTAAATATCCTTTTCCTCGTTGAGGTTGCTAGTTTGGTGTCACAAGACCATCCAAACCCCCAATCAAGTGGGCAATGCTAAAAATCGTATTAACGGTGTTGGTTAATAATACGTTTTATACATTTTTAGTTTAAGCCAGAATTTGGGAAGTTCGAGTTTCGCTATTAAACGAAATTTACTCTTGCACAACTGTGTTGCTTTCAGGAAACATGAAAATAGGTATTAATTAAACTTTTTTATACCCCGATTTAACTCATTAAATATCCTTTTCCTCGTTGAGTTTGGTAGTTTGGTGTCAAACCACCAATTAAGTGGGCAATGCTAAAAATCGTATTAACGGTGTTGGCTAATAATACGTTTTATACATTTTCAGTTTATGCCAGAATTTGGGAAGTTCGAGTTTCGCTATTAACGAAATTTACTTTTGCACTAATGTATTGTTTACAGGAAACATGAAAATAGGTATTAATTAAACTTTTTTATACAAAGATCTATACACTTTAATATATTTTTATACAGTTTCAGTTTATGCCAGAATTTGGGAAGTTCGAGTTTCGCTATTAAACGAAATTTACTCTTGCACTACTGTATTGTTTACAGGAAACATGAAAATAGGTATTAATCAAACTTATTTATACAAAGATCTATACATTTTAATTTATTTTTATACATTTTCAGTTTATGCCAGAATTTGTGAAGTTCGAGTTTCGCTATTAAACGAAATTTACTCTTGCACTACTTGTATTGTTTACAGGAAACATGAAAATAGGTATTAATTAAACTTTTTTATACAAAGATCTATACACTTTAATATATTTTTATACAGTTTCAGTTTATGCCAGAATTTGGGAAGTTCGAGTTTCGCTATTAAACGAAATTTACTCTTGCACTACTGTATTGTTTACAGGAAACATGAAAATAGGTATTAATTAAACTTTTTTATACAAAGATCTATACATTTTAAGTTATTTTTATACAGTTTCAGTTTATGCCAGAATTTGGGAAGTTCGAGTTTCGCTATTAAACGAAATTTACTTTGCACTACTGTATTGTTTACAGGAAACATGAAAATAGGTATTAATTAAACTTTTTTATACAAAGATCTATACATTTTAAGTTATTTTTATACATTTTCAGTTTATGCCAGAATTTGGGAAGTTCGAGTTTCGCTATTAAACGAAATTTACTTTTGCACTAATGTATTGTTTACAGGAAACATGAAAATAGGTATTAATTAAACGTTTTTATACAAAGATCTATACATTTTAATTTATTTTTATACATTTTCAGTTTATGCCAGAATTTGGGAAGTTCGAGTTTCGCTATTAAACGAAATTTACTCTTGCACTACTTGTATTGTTTACAGGAAACATGAAAATAGGTATTAATTAAACTTTTTTATACAAAGATCTATACACTTTAATATATTTTTATACAGTTTCAGTTTATGCCAGAATTTGGGAAGTTCGAGTTTCGCTATTAAACGAAATTTACTCTTGCACTACTGTATTGTTTACAGGAAACATGAAAATAGGTATTAATTAAACTTTTTTATACAAAGATCTATACATTTTAAGTTATTTTTATACATTTTCAGTTTATGCCAGAATTTGGGAAGTTCGAGTTTCGCTATTAAACGAAATTTACTTTTGCACTACTGTATTGTTTACAGGAAACATGAAAATAGGTATTAATTAAACTTTTTTATACAAAGATCTATACATTTTAAGTTATTTTTATACATTTTCAGTTTATGCCAGAATTTGGGAAGTTCGAGTTTCGCTATTAAACGAAATTTACTTTTGCACTAATGTATTGTTTACAGGAAACATGAAAATAGGTATTAATTAAACGTTTTTATACAAAGATCTATACATTTTAATTTATTTTTATACATTTTCAGTTTATGCCAGAATTTGGGAAGTTCGAGTTTCGCTATTAAACGAAATTTACTCTTGCACTAATGTATTGTTTACAGGAAACATGAAAATAGGTATTAATTAAACGTTTTTATACAAAGATCTATACATTTTAATTTATTTTTATACATTTTCAGTTTATGCCAGAATTTGGGAAGTTCGAGTTTCGCTATAAAACTTAAGTTGATTACATAATGTTACAATCCAACAAGTCAATTAAAAAATGAGTTTTGGCCTAAAGCAGGAGTTTATACCTTAAGCGCATAGTCAAGGTACCGCGGTACCTGTATTGTATTTTCCATAGTGGTATGCATGGATAGTTATAAATAAGGTAACAAGAAGTAAAACAAGAAAAAGAGTAATATAAAACATGTATTGCTTTATAAAAGAGTAGTTTTTTTACATACAGGGTGACTTATAAAGTGCAATTGCAATGACAACAATTTGTTTTACGGGATACTCGTTATAGATCGGTCGTTTACAGAATTCGCGTCATTTTCGAGCCTTCCTTTGAAATGAATTTGTTGTTCTACAAACAAAAAAGCTACCGACGTGTTTCGAGCGTCTAGAAGCGTCCTTTGGTGGTGGCTGTGTGGAGGACTGTGGACCACCGCATGCCCTAGTATAGCCTCTATTCCATTTTGTTGAAAAATTTTTCAATAACTTATTCGTGTTTGAGCGCATTTCAATTTCAGGGATTGATAATTGTTTTCCTAGATCCCCAAGGAAAATGCGTCGGACGTGTTGTAGGGTTGTTTTCGGAGTAAATTATATAGGCTGCTAGGGCAGCGCTATCTAACATATTGAAAAAAATTTGCTTATGTCCAACGAAGTGTCTTTCTTTTTGTTGAATAATGAGTGACCAATTTGTCCATATTGTCTACATCTCCTTTAGTTGCATTGTAGTGTATGATAACTTCCGGTTTTGTTTAGTTCCGGTGAAGTCCATGTACATTGTTGACAATACAGTGACTATGCGTTCCCTCTTTGGGACATAGGAGCTAATGCCAAATGGTAACTTTGCCATCTTCACTGAATCCAAATATGGAGGACTGTTCCTCTTTATCATTACTCTTCTTCATCTCCTTTGGGATGTAGGGCTTGTTTTGCTTTAGTGTTCCAACCATTGAAAGTCTCCGCCTGAGCGATAGAGACGCCAGGCTGCCAAGGGTAATGCCATGGAAAAATTGTCAATAGTTTCTCCTGGTGGCATAAGTCCCTTACAACTCGCTGCCTTTGATCTTTCTCTGTACCATGCAGTCCTTTACCAGTAGGTATATATTTGTCCGGTAATTGGATACAAAGTTTGCGCATCACATGCACATATATTTCACTTTCACCAAAACTCATTATCCTAAAATTTGATGATAGATGTCATTAATAGATAGATACTTACATAAACGTATGCAAAACTAATTATTGGACGTATTTATTTAGAACTTAGAAAGAAACAATTAAAATAACTTGCCAAATCGAATACTATTAGCCGCATTCTAAGCATTTTGCGCGGACAATCGGTAATTATGAGATTAATGGGTAATTATCGATTTAGAAACACATTTTATAATGTAAGATATAGTAAATATATATGCTGCATGCACCTGTAACCACAATTTTGCAAAACAGTTGAAGAAATATTGTTATTCCCATGTAAAACTTATGTAGGTACCCGGGTACCTTAACTGTGCACAATCGGTATAAAATTCTACTGTGCACATGAGGGTTAAGCAGTAAATTATCAAAAGCTTGCTTTATATTAAGGACCTTAATGAACACAGTCTCCGCAAGTATTGTTAACTTAGCATATTACGGGTATTTTCATTCAATTATGTGTTATGCACTTATAGCATGGGGTCATTCTTCATGTAGGTATGGCTAAAATCTTCAAAATTCAAAGACGCGCGGTCAGAATTATTAGTAATTTAGAATTCAGAAAGTGTTGCAAAGGTCAATTTATCAATGAGGCTATATTAACACTTCCCTGTATTTATATTATACAGGGTGGGCCATTGAAAAGGTAACACGCCTGTTTTGGGACACTTAGACCAGTTTCTTAAAAAAACGCTCGGACACGTCGATTTTCTATTTTTGGGGGACAACTTTTGATCTCAAATTTGACTTTGTCAGGTCAACCCCCTAGCCCCAGCAACCCCTAACTCAAGAATTTAAATAGAGAAAGGGAGTCGAGCGACCCCTCATTTGAAGCGTCTTTTAATTCTCTATTCGACAGTACAAATGAAAATTAGTTTTCTTCAATTTTTTTTTCGCCCCCATGAAAAGCACCCTCCAGATTAACTAAGGTGGGGGGTGTTGTTTAAGAAAAATCCTGAAACACGTCCATTTTGACCTTTTGAACGGTACATTTTGATGTCAAATTTGGCTTTGTCAGGTCAACCCCCTAACACCAGCAACCCCTAACTCAAGAATTTAAATAGGGAAACGGTGTCGAGCGACCCCTCATTTGAAGCGTCTTTTAATTCTCTATTCGACAGTATGAATGAAAATTAGTTTTATTTAATTTTTGTTTCGCCCCATGAAAAGCACCCTCTAGATTAACTAAGGTGAGGGCGTTGTTTAGGAAAAATCCTGAAATGTGCCGTTCAAAAGGTCAAAGGTAGCGTGTTTCAGGATTTTTCCTAAACAACACCCCCACCTTAGTTAACCCAAAACAGGCGTGTTACCTTTTCAGTGGCCCACCCTGTATATATAGAACAATAACCTTTTCGATAAACTTCCAATTTTAATAAAATAGATGAACGACAAGTTGGTGATCAACCGTCCTCGGGCTAACTTGGATTGTAACAGAAATTGTCAATAAATAAAACGTAATTAATTTAACTTTTTAAAAAGATAATATTTCTAAAGGGAAATATTATAACATAATATATACAGACTGCTCAAATTATCTCGGCACTATTGCTATCTTTGTTATTACTGATTTTACAAAGTTGGTTAAATTAGCAAAGTAATACTGTTTTGAGCGCTGATTAATATGCAATTGATTAAAAAACAATGGAATACCGCATTTTCGATAAAATTTCAAATTTAGTATTTTTGTTAATGAAACACCCACTATATTTTTATTGTAAACAAAAGAGAAATGAATTCTCGACAAAAATTTTTATACTCTCTTACATCAAAATACTGATAATAAAGGATTATGTACCTACATTTGGATATATTGTTCTACAATGACGTGTTTAAATTAGTTATGCTATTAACAAATGAATAAAGATTATGATTATAGCTGGAATAGTAATAAAATCAGCTACCTTACGCCAATGCAAGAAATTTAAATTAAAAACGTGCGCAGAATTCCTATATCACTTAATGAAGTCTTTATCAACAGCTTTCCTGGAATCCAGAACTCTAATTAAACACATTTATGCGATTTAATTAATTAAGTAATTGCACAGTCACAGACATTAAATTCAAGAACACGAACGCGTGAAATTTATTAATGAATACACCGATCTTAAGTTATTAAGTAATTATTCGCTTTTATACGAATTTAAAACTTGCTCTACTGTATCGTTTACTAGAAACATGAAATTTATTAATGAATACACCGATCTTAAGTTATTAAGTAATTATTCGCTTTTATACGAATTTAACACTTGCTCTACTGTATCGTTTACTAGAAACATGAAATTTATTAATGAATACACCGATCTTAAGTTATTAAGTAATTATTCGCTTTTATACGAATTTAACACTTGCTCTACTGTATCGTTTACTAGAAACATGAAATTTATTAATGAATACACCGATCTAAGTTATTAAGTAATTATTCGCTTTTATACGAATTTAACAATTGCTCTACTGTATCGTTTACTAGAAACATGAAATTTATTAATGAATACACCGATCTAAGTTATTAAGTAATTATAAGCTTTTATACGAATTTAACAATTGCTCTACTGTATCGTTTACAAGAAACATGAAATTTATTAATGAATACACCGATCTAAGTTATTAAGTAATTATAAGCTTTTATACGAATTTAACACTTGCTCCACTGTATCGTTTACTAGAAACATGAAATTTATTAATGAATACACCGATCTAAGTTTTTAAGTAATTATTCGCATTTATACGAAATTAACTCTTGCTCTACTGTATCGTTTACAAGAAACATGAAATTTATTAATGAACACACCGATCTAAGTTATTAAGTAATTATAAGCTTTTATACGAAATTAACAATTGCTCTACTGTATCGTTTACTAGAAACATGAAATTTATTAATGAATACACCGATCTAAGTTATTAAGTAATTATAAGCTTTTATACGAATTTAACAATTGCTCTACTGTATCGTTTACAAGAAACATGAAATTTATTAATGAATACACCGATCTAAGTTATTAAGTAATTATAAGCTTTTATACGAATTTAACACTTGCTCCACTGTATCGTTTACTAGAAACATGAAATTTATTAATGAATACACCGATCTAAGTTTTAAGTAATTATTCGCATTTATACGAATTAACTCTTGCTCTACTGTATCGTTTACAAGAAACATGAAATTTATTAATGAATACACCGATCTAAGTTATTAAGTAATTATAAGCTTTTATACGAATTTAACAATTGCTCTACTGTATCGTTTACTAGAAACATGAAATTTATTAATGAATACACCGATCTAAGTTATTAAGTAATTATTCGCTTTTATACGAATTTAACAATTGCTCTACTGTATCGTTTACTAGAAACATGAAATTTATTAATGAATACACCGATCTAAGTTATTAAGTAATTATTCGCTTTTATACGAATTTAACAATTGCTCTACTGTATCGTTTACTAGAAACATGAAATTTATTAATGAATACACCGATCTAAGTTATTAAGTAATTATTCGCTTTTATACGAATTTAACAATTGCTCTACTGTATCGTTTACTAGAAACATGAAATTTATTAATGAATACACCGATCTAAGTTATTAAGTAATTATTCGCTTTTATACGAATTTAACAATTGCTCTACTGTATCGTTTACTAGAAACATGAAATTTATTAATGAATACACCGATCTAAGTTATTAAGTAATTATTCGCTTTTATACGAATTTAACAATTGCTCTACTGTATCGTTTACTAGAAACATGAAATTTATTAATGAATACAACGATCTAAGTTATTAAGTAATTATAAGCGATTATACGAATTTAACACTTGCTCCACTGTATCGTTTACTAGAAACATGAAATTTATTAATGAATACACCGATCTAAGTTATTAAGTAATTATTCGCTTTTATACGAATTTAACAATTGCTCTACTGTATCGTTTACTAGAAACATGAAATTTATTAATGAATACACCGATCTAAGTTATTAAGTAATTATTCGCTTTTATACGAATTTAACAATTGCTCTACTGTATCGTTTACTAGAAACATGAAATTTATTAATGAATACACCGATCTAAGTTATTAAGTAATTATTCGCTTTTATACGAATTTAACAATTGCTCTACTGTATCGTTTACTAGAAACATGAAATTTATTAATGAATACACCGATCTAAGTTATTAAGTAATTATTCGCTTTTATACGAATTTAACAATTGCTCTACTGTATCGTTTACTAGAAACATGAAATTTATTAATGAATACAACGATCTAAGTTATTAAGTAATTATTCGCTTTTATACGAATTTAACAATTGCTCTACTGTATCGTTTACTAGAAACATGAAATTTATTAATGAATACAACGATCTAAGTTATTAAGTAATTATAAGCTTTTATACGAATTTAACACTTGCTCCACTGTATCGTTTACTAGAAACATGAAATTTATTAATGAATACACCGATCTAAGTTTTTAAGTAATTATAAGCTTTTATACGAAATTAACTCTTGCTCTACTGTATCGTTTACAAGACACATGAAATTTATTAATGAACACACCGATCTAAGTTATTAAGTAATTATAAGCTTTTATACGAATTTAACAATTGCTCTACTGTATCGTTTACTAGAAACATGAAATTTATTAATGAATACACCGATCTAAGTTATTAAGTAATTATAAGCTTTTATACGAATTTAACAATTGCTCTACTGTATCGTTTACAAGAAACATGAAATTTATTAATGAATACACCGATCTAAGTTATTAAGTAATTATAAGCTTTTATACGAATTTAACACTTGCTCCACTGTATCGTTTACTAGAAACATGAAATTTATTAATGAATACACCGATCTAAGTTTTTAAGTAATTATTCGCATTTATACGAAATTAACTCTTGCTCTACTGTATCGTTTACAAGAAACATGAAATTTATTAATGAACACACCGATCTAAGTTATTAAGTAATTATAAGCTTTTATACGAAATTAACTCTTGCTCTACTGTATCGTTTACAAGACACATGAAATTTATTAATGAACACACCGATCTAAGTTATTAAGTAATTATAAGCTTTTATACGAATTTAACAATTGCTCTACTGTATCGTTTACTAGAAACATGAAATTTATTAATGAATACACCGATCTAAGTTATTAAGTAATTATAAGCTTTTATACGAAATTAACTCTTGCTCTACTGTATCATTTACAAGAAACATGAAATTTATTAATGAACACACCGATCTAAGTTATTAAGTAATTATAAGCTTTTATACGAAATTAACTCTTGCTCTACTGTATCGTTTACAAGAAACATGAAATTTATTAATGAACACACCGATCTAAGTTATTAAGTAATTATAAGCTTTTATACGAATTTAACAATTGCTCTACTGTATCGTTTACTAGAAACATGAAATTTATTAATGAATACACCGATCTAAGTTATTAAGTAATTATTCGCTTTTATACGAATTTAACACTTGCTCTACTGTATCGTTTACTAGAAACATGAAATTTATTAATGAATACACCGATCTAAGTTATTAAGTAATTATTCGCTTTTATACGAATTTAACAATTGCTCTACTGTATCGTTTACTAGAAACATGAAATTTATTAATGAATACAACGATCTAAGTTATTAAGTAATTATTCGCTTTTATACGAATTTAACAATTGCTCTACTGTATCGTTTACTAGAAACATGAAATTTATTAATGAATACACCGATCTAAGTTATTAAGTAATTATAAGCTTTTATACGAATTTAACAATTGCTCTACTGTATCGTTTACAAGAAACATGAAATTTATTAATGAATACACCGATCTAAGTTATTAAGTAATTATAAGCTTTTATACGAATTTAACACTTGCTCCACTGTATCGTTTACTAGAAACATGAAATTTATTAATGAATACACCGATCTAAGTTTTTAAGTAATTATTCGCATTTATACGAAATTAACTCTTGCTCTACTGTATCGTTTACAAGAAACATGAAATTTATTAATGAACACACCGATCTAAGTTATTAAGTAATTATAAGCTTTTATACGAAATTAACTCTTGCTCTACTGTATCGTTTACAAGACACATGAAATTTATTAATGAACACACCGATCTAAGTTATTAAGTAATTATAAGCTTTTATACGAATTTAACAATTGCTCTACTGTATCGTTTACTAGAAACATGAAATTTATTAATGAATACACCGATCTAAGTTATTAAGTAATTATTAGCTTTTATACGAATTTAACACTTGCTCTACTGTATCGTTTACTAGAAACATGAAATTTATTAATGAATACACCGATCTAAGTTATTAAGTAATTATTCGCTTTTATACGAATTTAACAATTGCTCTACTGTATCGTTTACTAGAAACATGAAATTTATTAATGAATACACCGATCTAAGTTATTAAGTAATTATAAGCTTTTATACGAAATTAACTCTTGCTCTACTGTATCGTTTACAAGAAACATGAAATTTATTAATGAACACACCGATCTAAGTTATTAAGTAATTATAAGCTTTTATACGAATTTAACAATTGCTCTACTGTATCGTTTACTAGAAACATGAAATTTATTAATGAATACACCGATCTAAGTTATTAAGTAATTATTCGCTTTTATACGAATTTAACACTTGCTCTACTGTATCGTTTACTAGAAACATGAAATTTATTAATGAATACACCGATCTAAGTTATTAAGTAATTATAAGCTTTTATACGAATTTAACAATTGCTCTACTGTATCGTTTACAAGAAACATGAAATTTATTAATGAATACACCGATCTAAGTTATTAAGTAATTATTCGCTTTTATACGAATTTAACAATTGCTCTACTGTATCGTTTACTAGAAACATGAAATTTATTAATGAATACACCGATCTAAGTTATTAAGTAATTATTCGCTTTTATACGAATTTAACAATTGCTCTACTGTATCGTTTACTAGAAACATGAAATTTATATATATAAGGAAACTTAATCTTTCATACTGCTCGAATAAACTTAAAATTAATAAAACATATTTACAGTAGTGAAAGATTAAATTTCGTATAAGGAAACTTATTCTTTCATACTGCTCGAATAAACTTAAAAGTAATAAAACATATATACAGTAGTGAAAGAGTAAATTTCGTATAAGGAAACGTAATCTTTCATACTGCTCGAATAAACTTAAAAGTAATAAAACATATATACAGTAGTGAAAGAGTAAATTTCGTATAAGGAAACTTATTCTTTCATACTGCTCGAATAAACTTAAAAGTAATAAAACATATATACAGTAGTGAAAGAGTAAATTTCGTATAAGGAAACTTAATCTTTCATACTGCTCGAATAAACTTAAAATTAATAAAACATTTATACAGTAGTGAAAGATTAAATTTCGTATAAGGAAACTTAATCTTTCATACTGCTCGAATAAACTTAAAAGTAATAAAACATATTTACAGTAGTGAAAGAGTAAATTTCGTATAAGGAAACTTAATCTTTCATACTGCTCGAATAAACTTACAAGTAAAAAACATAATATATACAGTAGTGAAAGAGTAAATTTCGTATAAGGAAACTTAATCTTTCATACTGCACGAATAAACTTAAAAGTAATAAAACATAATATATACAGTAGTGAAAGATTAAATTTCGTATAAGGAAACTTAATCTTTCATACTGCTCGAATAAACTTAAAAGTAATAAAACATTTATACAGTAGTGAAAGATTAAATTTCGTATAAGGAAACTTAATCTTTCATACTGCTCGAATAAACTTAAAAGTAATAAAACATATACAGTAGTGAAAGACTAAATTTCGTATAAGGAAACTTAATCTTTCATACTGCTCGAATAAACTTAAAAGTAATAAAACATTTATACAGTAGTGAAAGATTAAATTTCGTATAAGGAAACTTAATCTTTCATACTGCACGAATAAACTTAAAATTAATAAAACATTTAAACAGTAGTGAAAGATTAAATTTCGTATAAGGAAACTTAATCTTTCATACTGCTTGAATAAACTTAAAATTAATAAAACATATTTACAGTAGTGAAAGATTAAATTTCGTATAAGGAAACTTATTCTTTCATACTGCTCGAATAAACTTAAAAGTAATAAAACATATTTACAGTAGTGAAAGATTAAATTTCGTATAAGGAAACTTAATCTTTCATACTGCACGAATAAACTTAAAATTAATAAAACATATTTACAGTAGTGAAAGATTAAATTTCGTATAAGGAAACTTAATCTTTCATACTGCTCGAATAAACTTAAAAGTAATAAAACATATTTACAGTAGTGAAAGATTAAATTTCGTATAAGGAAACTTAATCTTTCATACTGCACGAATAAACTTAAAATTAATAAAACATATTTACAGTAGTGAAAGATTAAATTTCGTATAAGGAAACTTAATCTTTCATACTGCACGAATAAACTTAAAAGTAATAAAACATTTATACAGTACTGAAAGATTAAATTTCGTATAAGGAAACTTAATCTTTCATACTGCACGAATAAACTTAAAATTAATAAAACATATTTACAGTAGTGAAAGATTAAATTTCGTATAAGGAAACTTAATCTTTCATACTGCTCGAATAAACTTACAAGTAAAAAACATAATATATACAGTAGTGAAAGATTAAATTTCGTATAAGGAAACTTAATGTTTCATACTGCTCGAATAAACTTAAAAGTAATAAAACATTTATACAGTAGTGAAAGATTAAATTTCGTATAAGGAAACTTAATCTTTCATACTGCTCGAATAAACTTAAAAGTAATAAAACATTTATACAGTAGTGAAAGATTAAAATTCGTATAAGGAAACTTAATCTTTCATACTGCTCGAATAAACTTAAAAGTAATAAAACATTTATACAGTAGTGAAAGATTAAATTTCGTATAAGGAAACTTAATCTTTCATACTGCTCGAATAAACTTAAAAGTAATAAAACATATTTACAGTAGTGAAAGATTAAATTTCGTATAAGGAAACTTAATCTTTCATACTGCACGAATAAACTTAAAATTAATAAAACATATTTACAGTAGTGAAAGATTAAATTTCGTATAAGGAAACTTAATCTTTCATACTGCTCGAATAAACTTAAAAGTAATAAAACATTTATACAGTACTGAAAGATTAAATTTCGTATAAGGAAACTTAATCTTTCATACTGCACGAATAAACTTAAAAGTAATAAAACATTTATACAGTACTGAAAGATTAAATTTCGTATAAGGAAACTTAATCTTTCATACTGCACGAATAAACTTAAAATTAATAAAACATATTTACAGTAGTGAAAGATTAAATTTCGTATAAGGAAACTTAATCTTTCATACTGCTCGAATAAACTTACAAGTAAAAAACATAATATATACAGTAGTGAAAGATTAAATTTCGTATAAGGAAACTTAATGTTTCATACTGCTCGAATAAACTTAAAAGTAATAAAACATTTATACAGTAGTGAAAGATTAAATTTCGTATAAGGAAACTTAATCTTTCATACTGCTCGAATAAACTTAAAAGTAATAAAACATTTATACAGTAGTGAAAGATTAAAATTCGTATAAGGAAACTTAATCTTTCATACTGCTCGAATAAACTTAAAAGTAATAAAACATTTATACAGTAGTGAAAGATTAAATTTCGTATAAGGAAACTTAATCTTTCATACTGCTCGAATAAACTTAAAAGTAATAAAACATATTTACAGTAGTGAAAGATTAAATTTCGTATAAGGAAACTTAATCTTTCATACTGCACGAATAAACTTAAAATTAATAAAACATATTTACAGTAGTGAAAGATTAAATTTCGTATAAGGAAACTTAATCTTTCATACTGCTCGAATAAACTTAAAAGTAATAAAACATTTATACAGTACTGAAAGATTAAATTTCGTATAAGGAAACTTAATCTTTCATACTGCACGAATAAACTTAAAATTAATAAAACATATTTACAGTAGTGAAAGATTAAATTTCGTATAAGGAAACTTAATCTTTCATACTGCTCGAATAAACTAAAATGTAATAACAGCAAATAAGTAAAGTAAGCAAAAGTAAATAAAAGTAATACAGTAGTGCAAGAGTAAATTTCGTATAAGGAAACTTAAACTTTCATACTGCTCGAATAAACTGAAAAGTAATAAAAGTAAGTAAGTAAAGTAAAATAATACGTTTCATTAATATCTCTACAAGTAGCAGTTTAATACTGACCATTTAATTATTCAAAATAATATCAATTAGATTCAATTTGTTATGTTATTTGACCTGTGAAGATTTAAAAAGGGATATTAAATATGTTAGATACCCCAACTTTTCCCCCAATCAATTATCTCCATGTACATCCTTAAATTCGACACCCTCGTTACCAATAAACAAGCAGTTCGAAAAATATAGCGGGAATAGAAAATAAAATGTCCTACCTTACGTCACTGTTCCGTCTGCAATGCAAACAATAGAAATTAGCAACAGTTTTCCTGGAATCCAGAACTTTAATTAAACACATTTATGCGATTTAATTAATTAAGTAATCGCACAGTCACAGACTTTAAATTCAAGAACACGAACGCGAGGGCCACTTTCGAAATTTATTTAAACGCACTCCCGATCACTACAAAAATCATACTGATCGATTTTAACTTCCGACAGTCTTATATAGGCAGCAGCAGACTGGTTAGCGTTTCACGTTTAAGTAAGTGGTGACGTACGGGACATTTCATGTTTTTCCAGACAACTGATAACGACTGCTGTTCTATATAAGACTGTCGGAAGTTAATGTCGATCAGTATGACTTTTGTAGTGATCGGAAGTGCATTTAAATAAATTCGCGTTCGTGTTCTTGAATTTAAAATCTGTGACTGTGCAATTACTTAATTAATTAAATCGCATAAATGTGTTTAATTAAAGTTCTGGATTCCAGGAAAACTGTTGATAAAGACTTCATTAAGTGATTTAGGAATTCTGCGCACGTACGTTGTTAATTTCTATTTCTTGCATTGGCATAAGGTAGGTGATTTTATTACTATTCCACATCATAATCATAATCTTTATTCATTTGTTAATAGTCATTGTAGAACAATATATCCAAATGTAGGTACATAAAAGAATATAATATTTGATACATATAACTAACATAAAGTGGTATATAAATTAAATAAAAGTCAAACATTAAAAGGTCTTAAAAACAAATGTTACAATTAAAATATCACAAAAATTAGAATCACAGTCATTCATTTAATCTCATTGTCGATGTTACTATCTAGAAACTTTCTAACGGAGTAAAACGCCCGAGTTTTTAAGTAATCACCACTCAACTCTATTATATTTATGGAAGAGCAAAGTTGTAAATTTAAGTGATACAAATTGAAAATGCGCACGGGTTTCCCGATCATGCGCCGTAATAAATTAGAGTTCAAACAAATAAAACAGCTGTTATTATATTATCTAAAACTGTATTTTAATCATGAACTCCATAAAACCCACTGTAAACCCTTCTCCCTTGCAACGTTTATAAATCAAATTAATCCACGTGTTCACGAAGACAAACCACGTAAATTTTTCTAACCCAACTTCAATTTATTAGATCGAGTTCATTGACTTCAACACATGATGCATTTTCATGGTATTTTCCACTGCGCAAACGTGTAATCCCCGTAGTTAAACGATTTTCGACCTTATTATTTGCTTCAAATTTGCACACATTTTCACGCGTATCTCATTTGATTTCAACGGCTTTGCTCTTTCATGTATTATTGAGTTCAATGGTAATGACACATTCAAGACTGCAATCGTTTATATGAAAGCTGTTTTAGCCTATTGGGCAATTTGTTATAGAGTTTTATAGCATAATAATTGCTACTGTTTTGAGACGTGGAAAGACTTAGTTGAACAAGGTTTAAGTCCCTTTTATTTCTTGTGTTGTAGTTATGAATATCAGAAAATGAATGATAGTGCTGGTAATTATTTTTCATATACAGTGTGACTCATTTAAATTGGAAACACACATGTAAAATCTGAAGTTATTTACCGATTTTAAACAATTTTTTTTTAAAATGTCAAATAATGAAACATCTTTGGGACAAAATTTTAAATGTTTATTCCAATTTTCAGGGCATAGGTACTACGATAACTTTTTCGTACTCGGAATGGAGAAATGTTAGTAGCGATTTGTTTATAAAAAAAATATCTACGCCACTGGATTCAGAATGCTTCCAAATAGCTGTCACCAAAATTTTACAAAAATATATTTATTAATAACAAAGTTATGACAACTTAAAGTTCGAAAACTTTCTAAGCTAACAGTTACACAACAACACCCTGTATGAATAGATGGGCATGGAAATTATGTTAATGATTCTTAAATTAAACTCGGTGGAGAAAAAAATATTTAAAGTAACGTAATATTTAATAAAAGTAACGGAATCGCACAATTGAGTAAATAAGACCTAACATTTCCATTTAAATCTTAGTTAGCATGGAAATTATGTTACTGTTTAACAGTTATGATAGATTTTTATTAAATATTACGTTACTTTAAGTATTTTTTTCTCCACTGATGGTTTAAATAGTTTAATTTAAGAATCATTAACATAATTTCCATGCCCATCTATTGATACAGGGTGTTGTTATGTAACTGTTAGCGCCGTGTATTAATACAAAAATAATGTACGACTGAAAAGTTCACCCAAGGCCCCTACATTTGGGCTTAAAAAAAGTGGGTCATTCCATTTAAAAAAATATACGATTTATGCACCATACTTTTTGGAGACACCCTGTATATGTCTAAATAATTTTCAAATGTGCTTCATCCAACCTAATTGCAATCCCGTATATTTATTTTTTAGTAAATTTAACAATAAAGCCGTACTTGAAGAACGGGCTACTAAATGGACACCCTGTATATATATACAGGGCGATTGACGACTATTCCCTCGGTCTCTTGTGCCTAAAGGGTATAAGATATCAGCTTCATTTTTTGATGACATATGTAAATTAATAACGAAAATTTTTTAAATTTATTTTCAATTATGGAAAAAATATTGTAGTAAATGCCATTTTATCCTATGCATAACCGCACTCGTTTTCAAGAGATCTTCTAACGTTATGGTGTTATAGTAGCAAACGCATCCTTTATTCTAATCTTCATGTCATCAGCAGTGGTAGGTGGAGTGTTGTAAACTAAATTTTTACTGATAATAATAATAATATCTAAAGAAGATTGAAAGAAGACTCGAAAAAATGTTGTTCTAAAATCCGTAAAAATTTTACTCCGTTCAAGTTTCCATCCAAAAATCAAAATTCTCCCAAGTACATTGAGGCTCCACCGGTTTTGGCGGTCAATAGTGCGATACAGGTGACGATTTAGTAATGAAAGTTATGTCAGTTTACCAAGCCGTTATGTTGTGGAAAGTGGATTCATCGGTAAATAAAACATATTTAAAGAATTCATCTTCTTCTCCAACTTTTTCTAGACTCCATAAACAAAAATTCAACCTTCGTTTGAAAGCCTCGTCCATATAAATGCTGGTGAAGTTGAATGTGATAAGGATGGTGTTTATGTTTTTTTCAAAATATTTAGATAGACAATTCCTCAATAAATGGATTGGAAGGAGGGGTCCACAACACTCCACCTACCACTGCTGATGACATAAAGATTACAATAAAGGATGCGTTTGCTACTATAACACCAGATATCCTGAGAGACGTTAGATCTTTTGAAAATCGAGTGTGGTTGTGCACAGAAGAAAATGGTCATCAAATTGAGCATTTACTATACCATTATTTTCCATAAATGATACTTCTTGTCATTAATTTCATTTTTAATTAAGTTATGATCCCATATCTAATTATCAACTACAATGAAAAAAATAATGGCCTACTAGAATGCAAACGAAACCGTTTCCATACAAATTTTAGAGAAAAATCTTAATAACTTTTTAATCGTTGATTTTAAACATATCTATCTATTACTCACAGTTTTTGATAGAAAATGAAAAGTTATTCAACACAGAATAAAAACATTTAAGTTAAGTGAGTTTTTGATGTTTGAAAAATATAAAATATGAATACTTTTTCTAAACACCCTGTACAAAAATCGAAATCCTTCGTAGTGCAAATGAAAGCCTTAAAGGTCAAGATAAATCGATATAAATTTGTGTTGCTGAAAGTTAAGTCGTTTCCGTGTTATTAGGGGTTGTTTAAATTGAATATTTTTCTTAAAATCGCAATTTTCTCAAAATTGGTAAGCGATGGGTATAGGGAACGTTGAATAAAGTTCCCTTAGTTTTTAACGTATAATCTAAAAATGTAATAAAATACCGGGGGTTCCATTTAAAAAAACCTAACTTTGATATATTACAATTTTGTGAACCACCCTGTATAACTGCAAATAATTTAAAGAAATAGTCGATATCAATATCCATAGGTAATTTGTAATTTTAATACTTTTTCAATAAATTTTGAACAAACAGGCAGGATCGATATTGGACGATAGTTTGTCACATTGTCTTTGCTTCCGCCTTTATGGAAGGGTATAATCTTTGAAATTTTCATTTCAGACGGAAAGACTGATTCACGGATACAAACATTTATAACTTTTGTAAGTGGAATACAGATCGTATTTATTACGTTTTTAACAATATCTACTTTTAAATCAAACGAATCTTTACAATTACTATTTTTAATACTACTAACATTTCGCAGTTCGTTAAACGATATTTCCCGAAACTTAAATTCTTGTATGGTTGTTACTACAATTTTTTTTAGATAGCAGGTGGGAAATCAACTTGTTTACTGTTCACGAGGAACAGTAATAAAAAAGTCATTCATTTGAGTTGTGCAGTTAAATTAGAAGTTGTAAAATCACTATCCCGTTTGCTTTTAATCTCTTGCCACGATTAAAATTTGAGTTTTTAATAAATTTATCATTTTGCCTAATTTTTTCTGTTTTTATTTGTAATAAATAAAACAACTCTAAACCTCCCCTTAGTTAGACGATGAAATTTAATGAGATACGTAAAGTCAAACTTGATGAAATATGAAGATGGTTATGTTCTTATGTTTTTTGGTTGGACCCTTTTTATTATCAAATATGTTAATTCACTAGTTATTTAAGTATTTTTTACTTGCTGTTAGTTTTTCCCCTTTGGTAAGTGTGCTCAAAAAACCACCTGTTACTTTTTGTTATTTTTAGACTTTCATTTTGCTCATTATTAGTCTTTAACTTTCATTTAATTTGCTTGATAATGAGACCAGTAAGTTGGCCTCGAAACATGTCTCTGTTCCTTCATAATTTAATTTAATCGTCATTCTTCTTGTTTTTTCACCGTTGTTCTAGGTTAAAAGAACGCCGTGTTTTTTCAAATATTAATTCTTCTGATTAATGCTGGTAGGTATGTCTCCTACGATGATGTTTTCACGAGAAGCTGCCAATTAATTAATCATTTCAAAGTTCATTACCGCTAGTGTTGCCATTTATTGGGGCTAGTGTTTAGTACATTTATGTACGTAACCAAAAAACATAAAAACATAACCATCTTCATATTCCATTAAGTTTGACTTTATCTCATTAAATTTCATCGTCTAAGGGGAGGTTTAGATTTGTTTTATTTATTACTATTACCCCCTTTGTGGTATCTGACCTACAATGGATTTTATTTGTAATTTGTAATTTTTACGATAACCGTTGAACAAGTTTCGTGTTGCTTCGGTGTTATGCTTGAGTATCATTAACACGTTCCTCATATTTTTTATTTTCTCATTACACCAATTAATTTTATTTGTTTCTTGTCGACTTCCAGTAACTTCTTTAAAAGGAAAACAAGAATAAAAGTAACCCATAAAAATGTTAAAAAACCGAGAAAATTTATCTTTAACGGATAAACAATTATTATCTGTAAAACTCCAGCTAGTATTTTCCAGCAGATTATACAGTAACAATTTGTCCTGCATTGTGAGAGAGTCGATAATATCTTGTTACAGGTTTTAATTTGATATTGTTTTGTAAAAAAAATGATATTATTTGTGCCAGGTGGTCTGACAGCCCTGTATCTATTACCCTGCCCTTGAAATTGAAATTCTTATCAAAATTTACAAAAATATCGATACAATTGTGCATTCTAGTATTATCAAAAATTGTAGGATATAGTCCATAATATTTTTCGATTTAACTAGAGCATTTGACACTGTGGATAAATCCTTTGTATCCAAAGAATTACATAACCTTGGAATCCGAGGTTGCATTAATAGCTGCTGGTTCGTTTCATTCTTGGAAGAAAGAAGAATTATGGTCCGTGTTAACAATGTTCTTTCGGAAGAAGTTAATTTAGATTTAGGAACTCCGCAGGGTAGTGCCTTGGGACCACTCATCTTTCTTCTATACATTAACGATGTTAGTAATTATTCTATTCCTTATTGTAAACGACACGTGCATGATCATATCGGACCCAACAACTACAAACCTAATAAATAAAGTTAATGCATGTTGGAGAGCATTCTCAAATTGGTGCTTTAGGAATAATTTAATAATGATTAATACATCAAAAACATCCATTATCGAACATCATAGCGCAAGAAAAAGGTCATCTTTTCACCAGTTTTCTTTTGATAAAGTTACCATCAAAACATCAACATCTGTAAGATTTCTTGGAACTATATGTGACAGGGGACTCTCCTAGGACACTCAACACTCATAAACGACGTTTGTAAAACACTGAAGCCCTGTTGAATGCATATCATGCTTATGGATATTCAGCTATAGCGCATGGCATGATAGTATGGGGTCAGGGTGGTGATATTCAGAATAGTTTGGTATTAGTGGTAGAACCTCATGCCGAGAGATCTTCAAAAGCAAAAAAATACTGACCGTAGGATATACCTCCTCAAACTATTAAGTTATATTTACCTAAATGTCGCACGCGCCTGGATTGTGCAACTGCTGAAACTCAGAGAGGTGCACATCAGCGTCGGCGACAAAACACTAAGGTGCACAGTAGTGAGAGGATGCCCCCAAGGTGGGGTGCTGTCACCACTTCTGTGGAGCATAACTGTAAATAGCCTCCTCTGTCGTCTTAACGACAACGGCTACTACGCCTTAGGTTATGCGGATGATCTATCCATCCTAATAACCGGCAAATTTATGGGTACTCTGTCCAGTCTGATGCAATCAGCTCTCAGAGTAACCAAAGAATGGCGCAAGGAACACTCCCTGTCCATAAACCCGACAAAAACGGAGGTAGTTCTCTTCACAAGGAAAAGGAAGATAGAGGGCCTTCGAGCTCCTCTACTCTTCCGAAAACATCTCCAGTTTTCAGGGCCACTTGACAATAAACGGAACTGGAGCAAGCACATCCAGCTTAAAGCGGAGAAAGCAAACAGGGCTTTCTGGCAATGTCGCCGCGCTATCGGAAGACTTTGGGGCCCATCCCCAAAGGCTATCCTGTGGTTGTACACCGCCGTGATAAGACCCATGTTCTGCTATGGAGCAATTGTCTGGTGGCCTAGAACCAGACTATCCGCAACCAAAGCACTGTTCAATCATGTGCAAAGATTAGCGTGCCTTGCATGCACAGGCGCAATACGAACAACCCCCACAGCCGTCATGGAAGCCATCCTGGGTCTGCCTCCACTGGATCTCCATGTGAGAGAGCAGGCCACTCTGGCAGCCTTTCGTCTGAGGAATAAGGGGTTGTTGAACCGAAAAGGCACTGAGGTGGGTCACTCTCGAATTCTTGGCGAGGCAGTCAAGCGACTACCTATACTAGAAGGACGATCTGACTCACTCATACCTCGATTTATGCTAGGGAAAAACTACCACATCTTCCTTGATGTGGAAGTGGCATCCCAACCAGACAAAACAATGGAAGGAACAGGTACAGGTGTGTACTCACAAGAACTGAACTTCCATATCAGCCAACCACTAGGCAAAATGTGCACTTCCGGGGGGTGTAACTCCGAAACCGAAACAGATATAGTAATGGGTAAGTAGACATTTTAAAGGTCTTTTCAAACTCTTTAATATTTGTCATAACATTGTTTTGGTAAATCCCATAGTTCCTGCTGAATTTGACAATACCCAACGAACCACCGAAGTGCAATTAACGAATTTTGGTTATAGCTCTAAAACTAATTAATATTTCACTAGATGGTGTTTTATATGAATTATGTAGGATTTAAATATCTTTCATACGAGTGGTGGTTTATTAAAATCCGTTAAGCGGTTCCTAAGATAAGCAGGTTTTTATGATTAGCGACGGCGGCCATCTTGTGACGTCATTTCCAAAAAATCTGACCAGTTACGAAATGTCTACCCTGGATGTTTTTAAAGCCGTAGGGGTCCTTTATATTATTCCGGAGAGTTTTCCTCTATACGCCACTTTCTCTGCAGAACCCTCCTCAGCCAATGGATTATAAGAAAAATCTCTAACTCTAAAGTTTTATTTAAAAGTAATTGAATGTTTATGTGTAATGTTAGTAACTCCACTAGAATTTTGGTTACTGGTCGGATCTGCGTTAAATCACAGATGAAAATAGTATATTTTCATCTGTGGTTAAATGTTCCTACCGCGACACAAAGATTTGTTGTTAGTGGACACTCCGGACGGAGTCGGTATGCCTAAAAAATTTCGTTTGAATGTGAAGGTACGATTATGATCACCGGTTTTTTTCACTATTTTGTTAATAACAACTGGGATTTCACAACAAATATTTAGATCATTGGGATTACTGTATAACACTTCTTCAATTACAATCATATTTGCACTGGTTGCGTTTCCCTTTCAGTCGTAGCGGTACATCGAGAAAATCGCAAATGTCTGTCAAATTGTGCGGGAAGTGTGAAATTAGGTACACTAATTAATTAGGTCAATAAATAAACGATTTGATCCGCAGCACCCTTATTTTCAACCCTTAGTTTTCAAAAGTGCCCCGTATTTAGTTTTTTCCATCCCCTAACGATAACTCCTTTGTTTACAACTTTTCGAAAAAAATATATTAATAAAAGTTTTAGGAATTCTTATAGGGAACATTTTATATAAGGATAAAATTTTCACCCTTATCGAGATATGTGGAAAAACTGATTTCTTTAGTTTCATTACAAAATCGGTCAGTTTTCTTGTTTATCGTTTCTTAGAAAAATTATTCAACTAAAAGATGTAGATATTAATACGATCAATATTTTAGATATACACAATATTTTCACAGAAAGCAACCCTTAACAAGTTATTTCGATATTTCTGAAAGTAAGCAACCCTTAAGCATGAAATCGCTCATATCTTTTTTCTTTATAACTTATGAGAAAAAACATTATAGAATAAATATTATAGAAAATTATCTTCTGGGAATTTTATGTAGGCATGAAAATTTCTCAAAAGTCAACCCTTAACGAGATATATCGAAAAAACCAGAAACTGTCAATTTTCGCATAAAATCGAGCATAACTTTTCTATATTTCACTACAGTGACATTATTGTTAGATAATTCGGTAGGTACCTATATGAATGTAGAAAATATAAGTAAGCGGTAATTTTTACAAAAACTCACCCTTAGCGAGATAGGTATATTGAAAAAAACCAACTCTTAGCCCTTTTTAGAAAAGTTTTCCAATTGCGATTGTTAATATTATTTCTTCACAGTGATTTTGCGTCATATCACACTGGTGCGGGAATTTTAAACGTACAAATTAAGGTTTATTCGCGGTAATCTAATTAAAAAGAAACAATCTAATTATACCCAAAATGCAAACATAGGTCGATTTTTATATCAAGGAAGACATATTTTGATGTTATTTTCTTGGGGGTGGTTCTCACCTCCAGCGCTTCACAGGGGGTGACATTGAAATTTCAGATAAGAAGGCGGGTCATATGTGATACATCATTGGAAAGCTAATTCCTTGGCCTTTTCATTTTTGCATTTTTTCACTTTATTTCTATCAGTAGCTAAGTAAAATACTGAAATACTTATTTTATGTGCTCGCCAAAAAGTCGGCACCAAATGGATTTTTTATTTATTTTTGATTTTTTTAAACTTTTTACGGCAACAATTTGTGCTTGTCTGAAAACCTATTTAGCCGCTATTAAATTAAGCAAGATTTTACTGAGAGTTTTTCATCGTCTATCAGTTTTAGCTAAGCGATCAATCTCAAGACCAGAAAACCATTTTTTTTCTTTAACTTCCGCTAAAACTAAAGTTTTAACTTTTTGGAATATTTTCAAATTTTCACATAGGTACCAAGACAAGATCTCAAAATTCAATGTGACTTCGTTCAAAACGTTAAAGATTTGTATAAATATGGAAAAAATAATAGAGACTCCTAATTATTCCTGTAGGTTTGTTATCATTTACAGAAAAGTAATATTGTTGCACAATCTTTACGTTTTTGGTGCAACATACTTTATGGGAGAAATGTTTATCAATGATAATGAATATCTCTTTACGTGGCTTTAGTAGGCTTTAATAGGTTCCTAGGCTCTAAACATAAAACTCACAACGGGCTTCACCTTAATGGAAAAGGTAAATCGAAATTAGCATGGTACATCTGTAATTATTTTTTGCTTAATCCCCTTTGTAATCAATTCACTTCTAAGCCCAATCCTAACCTTATCCCAATCACTTGCACTTCCTCAAATCATTCTTTTTTAGAAATAGTCAACCAGATAATGCCGGTCGCATAGGTAATAATATGATCTCTTTGCCAATGTTAAATGTTGCTAAAAATTCACATAGTTCGCTGACACTATTGCACCAGAACATCCAATGCCTCTCAAACAAAATCCCTGATATTGAACTAATAACTTTTAATGCACCTTTTGATTTCCTTTTAATTACCGAACACTGGCAATGTCATGAGAAATTGCACGAATTAGCAATCTGCGACTATAAATTACTGTCCTCTTTCTGTCGCACGTCAAAGAAAAATGGAGGGGTCGCTATTTTTAAAAACGATTCCTGTAATTTTGCAATAAAAGTGCTAAATACCGAAACTACTCCCTGTGAAGGCGTCTTTGAATTCTGTTGCATTAAAATAATTGGTCTCAACATATGTGTTGTAGGGGTCTATAGACCACCAAATGGAGACGCTGACACATTTTTTAACCTGTTAGATACTCTTTTAACTGAAATATCAACCCTTAATAGTTACATTATACTGGGGGGGGACTTCAATGTTAACCTATTAGAGCTAAGTAATAGTAAGACAAATACCCTGATTGATATTATCTACTCTTTTGGTCTAATACCTACCTTGAGAGAACCTACACGTATCCACAAGGAGTCGGCGACGTGCATCGACAATTTTTTTATCTCTGAGGCTCTATCTTCTTTTTCTGTTCTCAATTTTAATTTAGGACTATCAGATCATCATGCACAACTGCTGAAGCTGCCAACATGTAGGAACAAGGGAAATACTGATAGGACTATTATGAGAAGAAGATTTTCTGAGCGCAATTGCTCTCGTTTTTGTGATTCGCTATTAACAGAAAATTGGACCCAAGTGTATGAGTCGTCTGACCCAAACGAGGCATTTACTGTATTTTTTTATAAGTTTAAACGTCACTTCGACTTGTGCTTCCCACAAAAACCAGTCTCAAAAAATACCAAACGATGTCCGGGGATGACTAAAGAATTAATTAAACTAAAGGGAGATGTTATCCTTTATAGCGATCTTGCCAAACTACATACAGGATTTAAGGAAGCCTATCGGCACATCCACAAACTATATCAGAGTAAACTCATCCAACAAAAAAAGGAATACTACAGTAAGAAAATTGTAAACTCCTCTAACAGAACAAAGACTACCTGGGATATTGTGAAAATATTAACTAATAGGAACAATAAAAACTCTGCACAAATAAAAATTATGGAGAATGGCAACCTTGTTGGTAACCAGGAAGCTGCAAACATCTTTAATGACCATTTTTCCAGATCGTTAATAGACACAAGTAGCCGTAGTCAAGTCAGACATATGGATGGTTCCATCCCTACAACGTGCGCATCTTTATTTTTCAAGCCCCTCATTCCATCGGACATCATCTCCATCGTTAATTCTATTAAGTCGTCATCTTCGCATGGCAACGATGAAGTCTCCACAATTATACTAAAGAAATGCAAAAACATTATTGCGGTCCCATTGTGTTTCATAACTAATCTAATGTTTTCATCGGGAATATTTCCCCATCACCTTAAGTGCGCAATTGTTAGGCCCGTGTACAAAAAGAATGACCCCCACTGCGTCAGCAATTATAGACCAATAAGCCTACTCTCGAGCTTCTCCAAGGTTCTTGAACACGCTATCAATTCACAACTTCAAAGCTATCTTATCCGTTTCAAAATTGTAAATCGAGCTCAGCACGGCTTCATGAAAAGTAGATCCACTGAAACAGCTCTAGGTGAATTTGTGTCCAATGTAGTTTCGGCTGTCGATAGAGGCACAGTCACAGTCGGATTATTCGTAGACCTCTCCTCTGCTTTTGACACAGTCAGTCACAAGCTACTGCTACAGAAACTACAACTTTACGGAGTACGTGGCATTGCTCTCACCCTTCTTCAGTCTTATCTCGCTGATCGAACACAAATTGTTGAAGTTCCAACTGGGGAGCGAAGTAGATGTGCCCCGGTTCTATCCGGAGTGCCGCAAGGTTCCATACTTGGACCGACCCTATTTGTGCTATTCATAAATGAGCTCCCAGCGTATATTACAAGTGGTGCGGCCCCAGAGGAGTTATTGGTGACCTGTTACGCTGACGATACCAACTTTTTAATAAAATCACCCACTCTACCAGAAGTAATAGAAAAGACAAAATCAGTATATGACAAATTATGTTCTTGGTGCTCGCGCAACAACCTAAAAATCAATCACGACAAAACGAACATCATCCATTTTCGCCACGCAAGAAGCCCCTCTGCGACACCTTCTATTTTGGGAATCACATGCTCAAGTTCAGTGAAAATGCTGGGATTGGTACTTGATATGCATCTTCGCTGGTCATATCACATAGACCAGGTGTGTCAAAAACTTGGCCGGTGCTGTTATACCCTTAGTGTGTTAAAAAGCGTTTGTAGGCGAGATGTGCTGCTAACGGTCTATCACTCATATCTCCATTCACACGTTCGATACAATATCATCAATTGGGGCAGCTGTAGTAGTACACTTAGGATTCTTCGTCTTCAAAAAAGGGCCATACGTATTATCTGCAACCTTAACAATAGACGCTCATGCAGGGAATATTTTAAGGAACTGAAATTACTAACTGTAGCGAACACCTACATTTTTGAAATTTGTTCGTATGTGTATGCACATAAATCCCTTTTTGGCACAGCCAAACATCAATATAATACAAGGCACAAAAAAGACATTCCTGCAATCTCTCATAAAACCTCCCTCTTCCAAAAAAACCTCGTTTTCAATGGTCGGAACATTTTTAACTCCCTACCAGAGGACATCAAATGTTCTGCAACTATTAAGGCTTTTAAAGCAAAGTTAAACAAACTTTTGAAAGAGAATAGCTTTTACAATGTGGCCGAGTATTATCGGTTTATCGCGAAAAACAAAAAATAAAAATCAATATATTAACTTACATCGCCAGAGCGAAATATCTTACAGACTCTGAATTTTTCACAATAGTACCTAAGCGTAGTTACTGCAGTACCTACTTTACTTTTATTTATGTACGTATCAATGTAATCTTGACGTATCCCAAACAGCGCCTACTAGCTGCCAGGGACAATAAAGAATATTATTATTATTATTATTTACGAAAAATAGCACACTTTGAATTTAGACAATTTCGAAAAACGCCATTTTCTAGCTAAGTGAAAATTACTCTGTATATAGTAGTATGGTAGCCCCTATCAGATATACCGAGTAGGTTTTCAGACTAGCACAAATTATTTCCGCAAAAAGATTTAAAAAAAAATTAAAAATTAAAAAAAAAGGTCATTTGGTGCCGACTTTTTGGCGAGCACTGTATACCGAAAAATTGTAATTGTGCTTTCTTTTTTCTTTCTAGATGGGCTATATTTCTGCCAAAAGCGACCACGGCGGATATCTAATACTGTTATTAACATTATAATATGAACAACATGTTTAAACAATTTAAAACATAATTGCAAACGCTAATAATCGATATACACAACATTCCGATAATTTTCCAACACGAAAATAGGTATTAATTAAACTCTTTATACAAAGATCTATACATTTTAATTTATTTTTATACAGTTTCAGTTTATGCCAGCGGTTGGGAAGTTCGTGTTTCGCTATTAAACGAAATTTACCCCTGCACTACTGTATGGTTTACAGGAAACATGAAAATAGGTATTAATTAAACTTTTTTATACCCCGATTTAATACATTAAATATCCTTTTCCTCGTTGAGGTTGCTAGTTTGGTGTCACAAGACCATCCAAACCACCAATCAACTGGGCAATGCTAAAAATGGTATTAACGGTGTTGGTTAATAATACGTTTTATACATTTTCAGTTTATGCCAGAATTTGGGAAGTTCGAGTTTCGCTATTAAACGAAATTTACTTTTGCACTAATGTATTGTTTACAGGAAACATGAAAATAGGTATTAATTAAACTTTTTTATACAAAGATCTATAAGTACATTTTAATTTATTTTTATACATTTTCAGTTTATGCCAGAATTTGGGAAGTTCGAGTTTCGCTATTAAACGAAATTTACTTTTGCACTAATGTATTGTTTACAGGAAACATGAAAATAGGTATTAATTAAACTTTTTTATACAAAGATCTATAAGTACATTTTAATTTATTTTTATACATTTTCAGTTTATGCCAGAATTTGGGAAGTTCGAGTTTCGCTATTAAACGAAATTTACTTTTGCACTAATGTATTGTTTACAGGAAACATGAAAATAGGTATTAATTAAACGTTTTTATACAAAGATCTATACATTTTAATTTATTTTTATACAGTTTCAGTTTATGCCAGAATTTGGGAAGTTCGAGTTTCGCTATAAAACGAAATTTACTCTTGCACTACTGTATTGTTTACAGGAAACATGAAAATAGGTATTAATTAAACTTTTTTATACAAAGATCTAATACATTAAATATCCTTTTCCTCGTTGAGGTTGCTAGTTTGGTGTCACAAGACCATCCAAACCACCAATCAACTGGGCAATGCTAAAAATGGTATTAACGGTGTTGGTTAATAATACGTTTTATACATTTTCAGTTTATGCCAGAATTTGGGAAGTTCGAGTTTCGCTATTAAACGAAATTTACTTTTGCACTAATGTATTGTTTACAGGAAACATGAAAATAGGTATTAATTAAACTTATTTATACAAAGATCTAATACATTAAATATCCTTTTCCTCGTTGAGGTTGCTAGTTTGGTGTCACAAGACCATCCAAACCCCCAATCAAGTGGGCAATGCTAAAAATCGTATTAACGGTGTTGGTTAATAATACGTTTTATACATTTTTAGTTTAAGCCAGAATTTGGGAAGTTCGAGTTTCGCTATTAAACGAAATTTACTCTTGCACAACTGTGTTGCTTTCAGGAAACATGAAAATAGGTATTAATTAAACTTTTTTATACCCCGATTTAACTCATTAAATATCCTTTTCCTCGTTGAGTTTGGTAGTTTGGTGTCAAACCACCAATTAAGTGGGCAATGCTAAAAATCGTATTAACGGTGTTGGCTAATAATACGTTTTATACATTTTCAGTTTATGCCAGAATTTGGGAAGTTCGAGTTTCGCTATTAAACGAAATTTACTTTTGCACTAATGTATTGTTTACAGGAAACATGAAAATAGGTATTAATTAAACTTTTTTATACAAAGATCTATACACTTTAATATATTTTTATACAGTTTCAGTTTATGCCAGAATTTGGGAAGTTCGAGTTTCGCTATTAACGAAATTTACTCTTGCACTACTGTATTGTTTACAGGAAACATGAAAATAGGTATTAATCAAACTTATTTATACAAAGATCTATACATTTTAATTTATTTTTATACATTTTCAGTTTATGCCAGAATTTGTGAAGTTCGAGTTTCGCTATTAAACGAAATTTACTCTTGCACTACTTGTATTGTTTACAGGAAACATGAAAATAGGTATTAATTAAACTTTTTTATACAAAGATCTATACACTTTAATATATTTTTATACAGTTTCAGTTTATGCCAGAATTTGGGAAGTTCGAGTTTCGCTATTAAACGAAATTTACTCTTGCACTAATGTATTGTTTACAGGAAACATGAAAATAGGTATTAATTAAACGTTTTTATACAAAGATCTATACATTTTAAGTTATTTTATACATTTTCAGTTATGCCAGAATTTGGGAAGTTCGAGTTTCGCTATTAAACGAAATTTACTCTTGCACTAATGTATTGTTTACAGGAAACATGAAAATAGGTATTAATAAACTTTTTTATACAAAGATCTATAGATTTTAAGTATTTTTATACATTTTCAGTTTATGCCAGAATTTGGGAAGTTCGAGTTTCGCTATTAAACGAATTTACTTTTGCACTAATGTATTGTTTACAGGAAACATGAAAATAGGTATTAATTAAACGTTTTTATACAAAGATCTATACATTTTAATTATTTTTATACATTTTCAGTTTATGCCAGAATTTGGGAAGTTCGAGTTTCGCTATTAAACGAAATTTACTCTTGCACTCATGTATTGTTTACTGGAAACATGAAAATAGGTATTAATTAAACGTTTTTTATACCAAAGATCTATACATTTTAATTATTTTTATACATTTTCAGTTTATGCCAGAATTTGGGAAGTTCGAGTTTCGCTATAAACTTAAGTTGATTACATAATGTTACATCAACAAGTCAATTAAAAAATGAGTTTTGGCCTAAAGCAGGAGTTTATACCTTAAGCGCATAGTCAAGGTACCGCGGTACCTGTATTGTATTTTCCATAGTGGTATGCATGGATAGTTATAAATAAGGTAACAAGAAGTAAAACAAGAAAAAGAGTAATATAAAACATGTATTGCTTTATAAAAGAGTAGTTTTTTACATACAGGGGACTTATAAAGTGCAATTGCAATGACAACAATTTGTTTTACGGGATACTCGTTATAGATCGGTCGTTTACAGAATTCGCGTCATTTTCGAGCCTTCCTTTGAAATGAATTTGTTGTTCTACAAACAAAAAAGCTACCGACGTGTTTCGAGCGTCTAGAAGCGTCCTTTGGTGGTGGCTGTGTGGAGGACTGTGGACCACCGCATGCCCTAGTATAGCCTCTTATTCCATTTTGTTGAAAAATTTTTCAATAACTTATTCGTGTTTGAGCGCATTTCAATTTCAGGGATTGATAATTGTTTTCCTAGATCCCCAAGGAAATGCGTCGGACGTGTTGTTAGGGTTGTTTTCGGAGTAAATTATATAGGCTGCTAGGGCAGCGCTATCTAACATATTGAACAAAATTTGCTTATGTCCAACGAAGTTGTCTTTCTTTTTGTTGAATAATGAGTGACCAATTGTCCATTTGTCTACATCTCCTTTAGTTGCATTGTAGTGTATGATAACTTCCGGTTTGTTTAGTTCCGGTGAAGTCCATGTACATTGTTGAAATACAGTTGACTATGCGTTCCCTCTTTGGGACATAGGAGCTACTGCCAAATGGTAACTTTGCCATCTTCACTGAATCCAATAGGGAGGACTGTTCCTCTTTATCATTACTCTTCTTCATCTCCTTTGGGATGTAGGGCTTGTTTTGCTTTAGTGTTCCAACCATTGAAAGTCTCCGCCTGAGCGATAGAGACGCCAGGCTGCCAAGGGTAATGCCATGGAAAAATTGTCAATAGTTTCTCCTGGTGGCATAAGTCCCTTACAACTCGCTGCCTTTGATCTTTCTCTGTACCATGCAGTCCTTTACCAGTAGGTATATATTTGTCCGGTAATTGGATACAAAGTTTGCGCATCACATGCACATATATTTCACTTTCACCAAAACTCATTATCCTAAAATTTGATGATAGATGTCATTAATAGATAGATACTTACATAAACGTATGCAAAACTAATTATTGGACGTATTTATTTAGAACTTAGAAAGAAACAATTAAAATAACTTGCCAAATCGAATACTATTAGCCGCATTCTAAGCATTTTGCGCGGACAATCGGTAATTATGAGATTAATGGGTAATTATCGATTT